>JADNYI010000259.1:0-48686 GCA_015501065.1 Infundibulicybe gibba
GTGGCAAGGTGGGCCGACGTATTGCGTGGCATGGGCGATGGTGGCGCAGGCGAGAGTGGTGCAGGTGAGGGACGCAGGTGAGGGATGACATGTGGAGGTGGGGCGCAGCAGGGAGTGACAGGGTAAGAGTGTGGGGGAGGGTGTGGGAGGGCGGGGGAGCTGGAGGTGCGGGTGCAGTGGTATGGGCGAGGATGGCGTGGTGCGGGTGCAGTGGTATGGGCGAGGATGGCGTATGTGAGGGGCGCGGGCGAGGATGGCGTATGGAGGTGGGCGATGGGGTACGAGTGTGGGGGTGTGCAAGACGCGAGAGGGCGAGGCGGCTGGGGGCGCAGATGCAGGCAAATGAGGGGGTGGGTGAGCGAGCAGGCAGGTGTGGGATGTGAGCTAAAACTCACCAGTTTAAGCCCCCGAGCTCTCTCAAGCTGGGGGCGCAGGCCCAAGGGCTAAAACGATGCCCAGCTCACATTTGCAAGTGAGCTGGCAGTGCAAAGAAAAGCTCGTTTGCGAGCGGTCCCCGGCCTGCTTGTTTGTGAGTGGTGGGGCTAGGATGAACGGCACTCTCGTTTGCGAGAGTGGGGAGTGACGGTTGCGTCAAACGATTGGAGGGCGGCAGGTGGGTTGAACAACGATGAGAACATTGAAAACAACGTTCCGATCGTTGGCCGATCGATGTGTCAGGGAGCCGAAAACGGCCCGCAGCCACCCGAGGAAACCCGCCACACCGCGGGAACGGGTGCGGTTTTGGCGCGGTGTCCATTTTTGGACACCGCGCAAACAACCGTAAACACCGTAGCCCGAATACCGCGGGTTTACCCGTACCCATGCTATTCCCTACCAATAGTGTTTGCAGACCATTTGGGGATGCTCAAATGATCCACACACACTGTTTCTATTGCCAATAGTGTTTGCAGACCATTTGGGGATCCTCAAATGATCCACACACACTGTTCCTATTGCCAATGGGGATGTTCATATGATCCATGCACACTATTTGAATGGCTAATAGTGTTTGTGGACCATTTGAAGTCATTCAAATACTATGTATGCACTGTTTGCATTGCCAATAGTGCTTGTGGACCATATAGAGGTGTTCAAATGATCCACATGCACTATTTTAGGCTCACCAGAACCATTCCTTTGATAGATACAACAGTTACCAAAGACTATCTAATTCAAAGTACAGCCTGCTGTACCAGTCTTATGCAATATCTGTACCAAATAAACCAATATTTATGTACCCACTCTGAACAGCCGGCAGTCTGTTACATATCCGCATATTCTCTTCCTAGTTGAGGCTAACACGTTGGTACACTGACTTACTACCATAGGATTCAATTATCTTGAGAATTGTTTTACAGTCTGGCTTTGACGCACGCTCCATGATCAGCCAATAGCTAACCTAAACATACCATCGCGCGGTGGTGAAAATACATTAACGTTTAGTTGCTTGTATTAGAACTACATACGTACAGTATACATGTCGAATAACCAAGACCCTCGATCGTTTAAAGAGATCGTGAAGATTCACGGAACACAAACGAAACACCGCCTCCTAGCCTACCATCTTAGGACAATCACAGCGCGGTCCACCCACCACCCGCGTGATCTCCTGATCCCTCTTCCTATCATAATCCCGCTCCCTCTCCTCCCTCGTGCCGCGCAAAGCATCTAGGAGGCACGCTCTTGCTATGTATGAGCCTCTCGCTCCCTTGGGTGTGCCCGCCTTGGCCTTGCACTAGGCCTTTTGCGCCCGCTGCGCTGCGACGGTCGTCTGGATATGCAATAGAGGCGAATGCGCCGACGCGTTGCTGCGGAGGTAGGGAGGTGTAGCCGCTGTGCTTGTGGAGAGGAGCGGACATGGATGCGGAGAGCGAAACGTAGCGGCTGAGGGGCGTTGTGGCAGTAGTAAGGCGGCGGAAGAGACATGCCTTGGCCTTGGGAGTGGCTGTACATTCTCTGGACAGCGCCGACGCGAGTTACGCAACAAGGGTGTGCGAGTTGAGGGCGGTTCTCGTCACCCACTTGAAACCGAGTAGGCCGTTAGTACTATCGGATTACGTTCAAAACTTCAAACTTCAAACTTGAGAAAATTATGCATTGGATTAGCAATGACGGCCCTAGAGTAGTCATCTTTCACCAATAGTCTGACTGCGGGAGACAAATTGAGTCTAAAAAGTCTACTGCAACAGGTTCGGTACTCAATTTGCGGCCACACTGGAAGTTCATGACACGGGGTGGGCGCCGAACTATCAGACCGACGAATGAAGATAGCCGAGATTAGATCCCAGGGGATACCAGCCATGGAAGACCAAAGCCAAGGTCGTCCATATCGAGAGGACACCATGATCTGGGAGCAGGCTTAGTCGCAGGAGTCCTCGGCAAATACGAACGAGTGTTCTGATATCCTGAGGGTACGCCGCCCACTGACACGGTCCGAATGAAGTTGAATTAACAGTGTTATGTGTACCAAAGCTAGCTGAAGATGGCCAGTGATTCCTATCGCTTATTCTTCGCCCCGCAGTAGATGTGCTTGTAATGTCTCGTAGCAGGATGGAATTGAACGAGTCAAGAAAGGAAGCTGCCAACCGGCCCGGCCCGGAGGTGTGGCATCCAGCGCCGGCAAACTTGAATCCCAGGGCATCGCTTTCAAGTTTTCTAGTAGTCTACTACTACCACTACGCCTCGGTTCGCTTGGGCGGCACCGGAGATGAGAATGTTGGACAAACTTAGGTTTATAGCCGGAAGTGCCCTGGGGAGGCTCCGGCGAAGGCTCTTGGTGAGCATATAACCGTATTTCCTGGGTTATGCTAACATATATACTGTGAAGCCGCTGGCTCGCTGTGCAGTTTCCGATCTCCCGCCGGAAATCCTAGGAGAAATATTCTTGCACTGCCTACCGCCAGGTGAATGGGGATCCTTTTCTGCACGCGATGCTCCTTTGCTGTTGATCAAGGTCTGCTGCTCATGGAGGGAGGTGGCCTTGTCGACGCCGTCGCTTTGGTCGAGGCTCCCTCCCCTTCCAGCATACCCGGAAGATGATCATTTCCAATTACTCAAGCTCTACCTCAACAAATCCGCGAAGAGAGCCTTATCCATCGCATTTGTACCTAGGGGACCACCGGCTGATGTGCCAGTCCTTTCCCTTATCACTCCGTACTTATCTCAATCTCAGCATCTGGGCATTTGGTACCATCACGGAGGTCCCAGTCGGGAGCCCTCCATCACTCATGATCACTTTCCGCTTCTCAAGAGCCTAGAATTGTCTTTGGCAATTGCCATGGATCCGGTGTTGGAAGGCCAAGTGATGATCGAGGGGCTGGAGGGCATGAAATTCCCTTGGGCCCAGCTCACACAACTTACCATCGAACTCCAACACACTGTCGAAATCCTCACACTCCTCAGAAATTGCAGTTCCCTCGAAGCGCTCCGCCTCAACAACACTTGGGGCTTCCTATTTGAGACCCCACCCCCATTACCAGCGCTGAGGACAGTACACCACCGCCTACGAACGATTGTATTTGAAGGTTTTCCCATTATGGATACTGACCTCCTCACGGGATTGCTCAGTTGTCTTGTAACACCTGCTCTCTCTACCCTGGAATTCATCCAGACCTGCGTCCCCCTGACTGAACACCATACGATGGAGTTAATCTTATCGTTCATAAGAAACTCCTCTGCGGAGCTCACCTCCTTAACCCTGAACGGAACCAGATGTTCCCTCCGAGATCTCGTTGATCTATCCGCTCTCATTCCTATGGTCACTGAACTTGACCTTTTTGGGATCGATTTGGATTCACTTCAGCTTCTTACTGTCAAGTCCAACTCACCTCACGGCATATTGTTTCCTTGCCTGGAGCGACTTATCATTAGGGAGCCCGCGGATCTTTCTTTCGACTTGAACCTATCATATTATTCGGATATGTTCCATTCACGGCTCTACTTGGCACCGAATACGACCATCATTGAAAACATGTCCCCGTTGCAACACGCGGAGCTGCACCTACAACTCAGTGCCATTTCCTGTGGGATGCATGACTTTGGTCAACAATCTTGTTGGAACGAGAGCGACTTTGGGATACTCATTCAACGCTTGCAGATGGTGTACTCAGAAACAGTGGGCTTCAATAGAGAGGTATTGAGAGGGGCAGTGAGCCGCATTTCCCTCCGTCCAGCCTCATTTAACATGGTCGCCAGACCGATCATCGTTTTCCGAGGGTGATCAGTTACATTAATCGGCAGGTCTTCCCAGCACGACATAAGCTAGGCTATTGCGCGGGAAGATGGCCTACCAGGCAGGTATGTCCGCCCGTGCTATTATTCATCTCCTTCCGCTACCTCCACCCCAGACGATACGCTTCTTCCGGAAACTGGATGCGGCGTTCGCGGCGCTTGAAGGATATCACATCACCCATGCACTGGAAATCCTTGTGTGTATCATTCAGCAGTAAATGCACAGTGTGCTAATTGTGGGATCGAAGGAAAACTTGAAAGCTGATACATTGATGTATCAGTTCAGTTGCCTACCCAAAAGGGCCTTCCTTCATGACACAACATACATGTTTCATATCCGAGCGGCTCCGAGGAACAGTGGCAGCCAATGATTAGTAAATGCGGAGCCAAGGATAGATGGACTTGCGACTCGGAGCCTTGGGCGGGTATGCTCAAGCTAGTCCATCGTCGGGCCGCGCATACGTATTGCGTACCGCGTTCCACCAACATAACAGTGTCATACATCAACTCGTGCATATAACCCCCATAATGTCCATATATTATTGGGCAGGGATTGGCTGAAATGTAAGTTAACACATGTAAAGGGCTAACACGTTACTGCACTAGAACCACCATCTTGTGGGGGAAGGATCATACATGGATGCGGAGAGTGAGACGCGGTGGCTAAGGGGCATAGTGGTGGACGGGCGGGTGTGGTAGGGTGACATAGGGATTTTGAACAATAAACTGTCCGCGGACTAGGGGAGGGCGGGATGTGAGGGCAGCCGGTTGTGCTCTGCGTACTCATGGACCAAAGCGAGGGAAGTCGGCAGCCCAAACAAGGTCACATGGGAGGTGGTGGGATGAGTGGCGGGGGCTTGTAACTCGGACATATAGACGGGGCTTCGTGTATTGTCGATACCGCGGCCGGCGCGATACGCTCGAGCGAGCGTACCGATATGGAAGGAGACAAGAGTGGGCATTTCACGGAAAATAGAGACTTGGCATGCAGGGCATGCAATCCGAGGTTGATGCGGATGCGAATGAAGACGAGCCAGGGCAGAGGACGTATTCCATCCCAAACTACTCCTTGGCACGCTTCATGGTCTGCGCGGCCTTGGACGCCTGCAAGATCTGCTTCATGAGCATTGAGGTAATGTAGGATGTCGGTTTCGGTGGGAGCGGGTATGGGAGTGGAGTGTTGATAAAGACGGAGGGCTCGTGCCGTGGAGGTGGGGGTGGTTTCCGTGGGGGCAGGCCGTCAGGGAGACGAGGCTGTGCACACAGAATGGTTTGTTCGAATTGGGCTGAGTAGGAGGGGGCATAACCTTATAAAGGCTACATCCTAGCACGTACAGGAAACGGCTCGATCCTGAGGCGTACAGAGACTGGTAGAATTCGGCACAGAATGGCTGGCCAAGTAACAGGACTGATCCGCATGCGTACAGAAACCCCAATAGAACAGGGGTCGAACCCACCCGATAGACGACTTCGGGATGCGCTGCCTCTCAGGCCTTCAAAATGCGATCTAGTTTGCGGGTTGGATCCACTAGGGTGAGCCCGAGCAGCCAGCGCATGGAACCGACACCGCCCGTGCCTGACAGAAATGGTGAAAAATGGATATAACCCTCATAGAGATATGCTCACCTCTTGGCTGAGCCCAAATCATGGATGGACGTAGTTCGGCTAGAAATGATTAGTGCAAAATTTTAGCGATCAAACGGAGAGCCTACCTTGTACAAATGCAAGTGCCCGGTCAACAGCTTTGCCAGCCTCGAGGTGCACAACCATCTTCAATGCAGCAAAGAACCCCCTCCTCGCCATAGTATCCTCAAGCGCCAGGTCCAAGGAGGGCATCCGAAGAACCTGTGGCAATTTATAAGCGCCAACCAACCCACGAGAAGCTCCTGTCGTACCATGCACAGGCCTCCCACGCACCCAGTCGTGTGTGCTTGTAGAAGCTGTCCTCGTTGTGCAGAGCGTCGGGTGTTAGGGTCGGATCAGCGAAGCTGCTTGTGTAGAGACTGTATTCCGCGTCGCTTAGTGCCGACATGTATAGACCTAGCGGACACACTGGGGCGCGAGTATCTCCATTGCGGTGTTCATATTCGTATGTTCTTGAGTCGCCAACCGAGTTGATATTGTTTCACCACCAATGGCAGATGGAGCTTTTGTTTACTTGCGAAGAAGGTAAAAATGTACAATGGATCATAATCGAGAACTTGGACGGTGCACGCACTTATACTTGAACTTCTGTGGCTGAACGTTCGACATTCAACGTCGAGTACTGAGCAGGCTGCAGGAGTTGGTGTACAACGCACATGACAGGTTGGTCACGGTGGCGTCAATTTGAAATACCGCGATGACCCACGAATCACAGTGACCATCAGCAAAACAAAACATCACTACAGCCACTATGGCCACTATGGTACACTATAAACAAATAGACATATACTATGGACTACTATAGAGTAGTCCATAGCGTTGTTGTGTTTTGCTGATGACGATAACGAATATTTGTCCAGCTAGTGTTGTGCGACTTGTAGCAATGCCAGAGACACCCCCTCAGGGTAAATCCGTATCATATTTCCGGGATCGAGCTGACGTGCATGTCCAGCGCATCCTAGCCCCCCGGAAGTTCGCTGTGCGGTCTTCGATCTTCCAGTGGAAGTCCTGGGAGAAATATTTCTACACTGTCTACCGCCAGGCGAATGGGGATCTTTTTCCGCATGTGATGCTCTGTGGCTGTTGACCAAGGTCTGCCAGTCATGGAGGGAGGTGGCCCTGTCAACATCATTGCTCTGGTCGAGGCTTCCCTTCCTCTCTGAGGAGGAAGACTGGGAGGAAGACAGTGGCCTTTTGCGATTGCTCGAACTGCACCTCGAAAACTCCACGAGGACGGCCCTAGGTGTAGGGTTCAAACTCTCATTCTCGGACCCGGATGGCGCCCCTTTTCTCCCCCTCATCACTCCACACTTGTCTCGTTCCCAGCATCTGAACATCAGACATCATCACGAACTCCCAAATCATGAGAGCAATATCACTCACAAGCACTTCCCGCTCCTCAAAAGCCTAGAATTAACCTGTTTTTGCCCGCCCTGGGCATCGCAAGACCAACTGGCAACCACGGCACTGGGAGGCATCGAATTTCCATGGGAACAACTGACGCAGCTCACTATCAAAATTCACAGCAGCGCCGAAGCCCTCGCGCTCCTCCAGGATTGTGGCTCCCTCGAAGTGTGCCACTTCGTGTCGAATAATTACAGCGGGGCCGAAACACCACCCACGCTACCAAAGTCAAAGACTGTCCACTCGCGCCTCCGGACACTCATTATAGAAGATAGTCCCTTCACCGCAGAATTGCTTGGGTGTCTCGTGACGCCCACTCTCTCTGCCCTGGAATTCACCCAACCTCATCATGCCAGACTGCCATGCATATCCAACGATAATTTACGATTAATCCCGCCGTTCATCAGGATTCAGGAATTCCTCTGCGAAACTCAACTCATTCGCCCTGCGTTACATCGAATGCTCCCACCAGGACCTCGCTGATATATCCGCTGCGATCCCTATGGTCATTGAACTCAACCTCGAAGGACTTGATGAAGAATCATTACGACTCCTTGCCGCCAGCCCTGATTCGTCCCATGGTGTCCTGTTCCCGCGCTTGAAGCGACTTGTCATCAGGAGACCCCTCGCCTCCGATTCAGCGCTGCGAGATATATTCTATTCGCGGCTGTACTTGGCACCAAATTTGAATATCATTGAGAACACATCCCCATTGCAACACGCGGAGCTTCATCTACAATCGGTCGATTGCTGTGGTACGCCAACATACTTTGGCGAATCACACCAAAACAAGCATAAACTCTTCAGACTCGTCTCACGGCTACAATGGATATATTCAAGAACAACAAGGTTCGATAAAGAAATATTGGGACAGGCGGTGAGTCGTATCCTCTTTCACTTGGCTCCTCTCTAAGATACTTTGAAGGCGGAGGTGATCCATCACGTCAACCGAGACGCCTTCCCGGAACAAGGAGAGCTAGGTTATTGCGAGGTATTATTCTCTCAGCAGGCAGATTCCCCTCGCGCTATCGTCCACGCCCCTCCCCTACCTCTACCCCAGCAATCCTTTTTCCAGAAATTAGACGCGGCATTTGCGGCACTTGAAGGGTATCAGATCACTCACGCTTTGGACATCCTTGTATGTGCCATTTTTCAGTAAATACATAGCGTGCTAACTCGGAGATTGAAGAAAAACGAAGCCGATACGTTGATGCGCAAGTTCAGTTGTGTTCCCGAGACCGCTTTTCTTCACCACCCGATATACAAGTTTCATATGCGGGCAGCCAGGTTGCTGGAGTGGTGGCAGCCAATACTCAGTGAGTACGAAGCCAAAGATAAATGGATTTGCGAGTGTGATTCCACGATGACCATGTTCAAACTGGTCTATCGTCGAACTACGCATTTGTAGTCTGATTGTTATGTATCAACTTTATAATAACCGCCACTCTCTCACTTATGTGCGTTATTGGGCCGGGCATTTCAATAAATAACATGGGATGAATCCACCATCATCGCTTGGTGCGGGATAACTAGTAGCTCACATTCCCAATTAAGACCGTGATTTGTGAAAACCACCACCGTACACAGAACCTGGACTATGAACACAGAAATACTCGCACTTTCGTAGCGCTTTGCGAGGCTCATCATCAGCAAGATCGCATGGTACTGGACAGCCTGGGAGTGGTAGGGGGCACTGGGGGTGCTGGCTTAGCCTGGGCCAGTGTGTGTCCCAGTCATCTCCAGCACTGGGTGAACCCCCAGCACTCCCAACTCTCCAGGGCCTGTAATAAACACCCAGGAGATACCTACCATTACCAGTGCACCACGTCAGAAAAACTACATATTTATTGTTGTCTTATAATATCCTGAATACAGGCTGAGAATGGAGCTGAAAACGTCGAAAATTGCATTTGGATTGATAAGATCGCTATGTACATGATCTATATCCTGACTAAGACCCCTCATCGCTTGCGGCATGTCGAATATGTTTGCGACCAAGCGTGGGCCTGAAAATACAGGTACATACGTGGCGCGTGGGCGATGTGTGGTGACAGGAGGAATGGGCGCGAAGGAGCCAGGGAATCCAGTTTGGCGGGTTTTATGCGAGATGAGGGTGGGAGGAGGGTGTGTGCATGAGTACGGCACGTGGAAGGATATGGATAGGCGGGCACCATACAAGGGGAATGCACGAGCGATAAGGGAGATCAGTGCGGGCACCGCATGTGAGGGGGAGTGTGGTTGAGGGCGGCTTGGGTGCACAGGCACATATGAGGAGGGGGCTTGGGCGGGTCCGGCATGGACAGTAGATTGAACTTACCTAGCCGTGGGTGCGCTGCGCCATCATCGCCTCATTTTCGTCCCCCACCCCGCCCCGTTCTCATATCGTTCGTTGTTCTAGGTTATCTCATTAGTGCATACAACGGAGGGAGCTAGTGGAGTGGCATGCACTCACCGGGGGTTGTGGCAGATTAGATATCAGCTAGCTGCTCGACGTCTTGACAAAAATTTTCGTTCCAGCTCACGTGAGCTCTCCGGGGTGTTCCGTGTTCTCCGAGTCCCTGCGCAATTTTCACCCACTTGCAGTTGCTCCTGAGTCCCCACCGTGAACTTCGATACGCTCCACGTCCAGACTGTCCGCCCTCTCAACCGCGGGTATCCCGCCATTCGTGCACCTACCCAGCGCTCAACATTTGATAACAACACTCGGTACGTATATTTCCCACAACTCCAACATTGAAATTCTCACTTGGTATTTTAGCAGTCTTTGCTCAACATCCGATGCCATGAAAAACCGCCCCAGTGAGTATGCAGCCCAAAAACGTTATACATACTAACAAGAGAGCATCTCCGACTAACAGGTTTCCCTAATGCATGCCCACACTGCCAAATGGCACCTTCATGCGTGAATCTACCATAGTACGTGCTCACTTGCCCCGATCCCGATACCTACACTCACGCTCCGTCGTATAGATGGCTCATGTCAGCCAGGCCAAGTTTGGCAGCGCCAGGGGCCACCACGCTGAGGAACGATGGCGCGACAAGATTGCTGCAATGTCGGGGGCAACGATGAGTAAGCTGAACGCCGCTAGCACTAACACGGATAGGATGCCCGCATTGGAAAGCGACAACAACACGACACGGACAATAGGAATGCAACGAAGTGGATGCGCCACTTGGGGGTGACTGGTGCGCACCCCTGCCATGGCGAGGTATGTTGACTGTATAGTGGGGGGAACGCTGAGAGCCGCGCTTCAAGTGGGGGTTCTTGAATTGTTACTACTACTACTACTACTACTACTACTACTACTACTACTACTACTACTACTACTAGCCTGTAAAAATTGAATAAATTTCATTTCAATTCATCATTGCGACTGTCTATGTGCAGGTTATACTAGGTGTGCACCATACTGGAAATGAGGTGGTAGATAGGTAGGATGTTGCTGGTGTAGGACTGGGGCCACCAGTGCCAGAGAAATGGTCCTGGAGTTGCATAAGTCTAGCTGGCTCCATTCCACGTCCTGGAGACCTGGGTGAGCTGGGTGTCCTGGCCCTACCACTCCCAGGGGGATGTGATCTTGCTGATGATGGGCGGCCCAAATTGTAGGTAGCTTTGTGGCCACACTCAAAATTTGTGACCGGCCCAGTCCGGCGGCGTGAGATCCAGCAGCGGACTCGGATCCCCCTGATAACTCATCTATCAAGCTTACTTCCACTGCCACTATGCCTCGGCTCCCCCTGGAGACAAGAATGCCTGACGTCCTCGGATTTATAGCTGTAAATGTCTTGGGGAGGCGCCAACTGGCAACGAAGGCCCCCAGTAAGTGTATAGCTGCATTTCGGGACTGAGCTAACGTATTATTCTGTGAAGCATGTGAAGCCTGAGCATTCTAGTCCCACGGCTCGCTGCATAGTTTCCGATCTTCCACTAGATGTCCTAGAAGAAATATTTTTCCACTGCCTACCACCAGTTACAGGCATATGGGGATCTTTTTCTGCACACGACGCTCCCTTGCAGTTAATCAAGGTCTGCTGCTCATGGAGAGAGGTGGCCTTGTCGGCGCCACTGCTTTGGTCGAGGATCCCTCCCGCTCATGGGTACTTAGTGTTGCCGCGGCTCCGGCTCCGAGCCGAGGCAAGCCGGGAGCCGAGCCGTGGCTATGGGATAGCTGAGCCGAGCCGAGACCCTGCAGGAGCCGGCTTCGGCTTCTCTCGGCTCTGGCTCGAGCTGCGGTTTGATGACCGGCTTAGCCAGCGCATCATCTGGCCGTCTCCCTAGCACATCAGATACCAGTCGGATACCCCAACTAGGCCCACGCTGACTCCCCGGATGCTGGCCGATGGTTCTTCGATGCTAACACCATTAGTCCCAATAGCCGTCGTTATAGCATCACCGCTGGTGCTCTGCTATTGAGCCCGCCCTTGCCATTACCACCGCCATTGCCATCCTCGCCGTTATCCCTGTTTCCCCTGCCATCGCTGTCTCCATCATCTCCATCACCCCCATTTCCTTCATCATGGTCACCACCGTCACCACCGTCACAGTGCAGTCCATCAGCGAAACAGCACAACTTGGCGCTGTTTTCACCATCAGCGCCATTCCAGAACGACATCCCGCAATCAGCGCAGCAGCCGAGGCAAGTATCTTCACAGTCCCGTCAATAACCAGTCGCCCCCTCACCAGTCTTATCAGTGCCAGCAAAATCGCTGTTTTCAGTGTCTACAGCATGTCAGAACGCTGCATCGCCGTTTTCAGCAGAAATGCTGTAAGTACCATCTGAAGACAGTCGTTTAGGACTCGTAGCGCATGCCGTTGCTCCATCGCCGTTTCCCCAGCCCTTGGGAGGGCAGACATTGGGACTAGTTTCAAATGCTGTTCAGCAGCTTTTTCAGCGCGCCGTTAGTCCGTATTCGTGTCAGGACGTTCCAGCAGCATCAGAAGACCGTTCTAGTACGTTCCCCACATCGTTAGGCCCCGCCGTTCGTCCGCAGGAACCGGAAAATGCGTCCAACATGCCCAAAAGCGCCCAAGGGCATTCTCAAAGCATCGCCACTCCGTCTTCGCCACAGGCCGTACCAGCGCCCGTAGAACGTCAGCGGGACCATTTCCCATTGTCCCTAGGGTCTCCGTTTAGCCCGGGTGCCCTGGAAAACGCACCTAAAGCGTCCAAATGCGTCCAGGACCATTCTCAGCGCATCTGCGTTCCACCTTCGCACCAGGCCGCACCTGCGTTCTCACAGACGATCACCAGAGTACTCCCCCGGCATCCCCATACCATCCGTTTGACCAGCGCACCCCGAAAAACGCGCCAGGACCGCTAAAACCGTCCAAAATGTCGCCCCATGTCTCAGCGTCGCCCATATCACCGGAGATATCGCAAACGCAGCCAAAGGACCGCCCAGACGTAGGAAATCGGATTTTGAACTTGCAACCCGGCCCTGTAGGTCAGGAAACAGCGCTAAAAGTGCCAAAATCGCCCAGAACGCAATCCAACGCGCCAGACTCGAGTAATCCGTTCCAAATGCCGCAAACGCAACCAGGAGAGCGTCTTAGTGATATAGAACGACCCCAGAACGCACCGGCCCGCCTGCGCCATCAGGAAAAGTCGAAAAAGTCGCCCAAGTCGCCCACAGCACGCCCCTCCAACGCCCCTCGTCCCCACTGCCCGCAGCGTGTAGTGTGGGGAAAATACTTGTCTCATTCTGAACTTGTCTGCCCGAAAGTTATGTTAATGTATAGTTTGGACTCTCTTTGAATTCTTGCACACAACATTGAATATACAAATGTAAGTACCTCTCGAATACTATGCCCACGTGTCACCGGTTCACTGCCACATATAATCCTTCGCACACATGCTCACCATGCCAATTGACGTGCGCGCATGGTGCGAAGGTATAATTGGGGAAATGTGAGTGGGCTGTGGAGTGATACTGCCCGCTAACTACACCTGTGGCGAGCTGTGCCCCCAGCTGCCAGCTGAGCCGGCCCTGAGCTGGCTAATTAACCATAGCCGAGCCGCTCCAATGGCTCGGCTCCCATTAGCCGAGCCGAAGAGGCGGCTTCTCCCAGCTAATCAGAGCCAGCTTCGGCTTAGCCGAGCTGCGGCAACACTATGGGTACTTGAGAGATGGTGATTTGCAATTACTCAAGTTCTACCTCGAAAACTCCGCAAAAACAGCCTTATCCATCACGCTTCTGCTTCCTCAGCATCCCGATGGGGCTCCTCTCCTCCCCCTTATCACTCCATACCTATCACAATCCCAGCATCTGAACATCGCGTGCCTTCCAATTCCCGATCGGGAACCCTCCATTACTCATGACCACTTTCCGCTTCTCAAGAGCCTAGAATCCTCTTACCCAGTATCTTTTGGGGGTGCCACGAATCAGGCATTGGAAAGCCAACTGACGATCGTGGGGCTAGAGGGCATCAAATTCCCTTGGACCCAACTCACACAGCTTACCATTCAATTCCGTAGCACTATTGAAACCCTTACGCTCCTCAGACATTGCAGCTCTCTCGAAGTGTTCCGCCTCGGGGGTCCTCAGTGTCGCGAGGTTGAAGCCTCACGCACACCGTCAGAGTTGAAGACAGTACACCACGGCCTATGAATGATTGCGTTTGAGGATAATTTTGTTAGTACTGGCTTCTTCACGGGATTGCTTGGTTGTCTTGTAACACCTGCTCTCTCCACCCTAAAAATCACCCGAGTGAGACCCAATACATCCGAAATGCGCGAATTCAGCTGCCTACCCGAAACAGCCTTCCTTTACCACCCAACATACAGGTTTCATATACGAGCGGCCCGTTTATTGAAGCAGTGGCAGTCCTATACTTAGTGAGTACGAAGCCAAGGATAGATGGATTGGGAAGTATAGGATGGGGATATTCGAGCTGATCCACCATCGGGCCGTGCACACGTAATGCCACGGAACAGTACTATATATCGACTCGTACATATAACTCCCATAATGCTACGTACATTATTGGGCTGCGCGCCAGTTAAAATTGGCGACAGCTTGGTGTCAGACCTAGAGGCGTCTACAACAGGTTGCTTGTTTTGTAATCCAAGATCCCTGACCATGACGGCTACAGCGCATCCAGCTACCACCCGCATGCCCCTCTGGTCCCTCTCCCTCTCATACCCCATCTCTTTCCTTCAGCGCTGCGCAAAGCCCCCCTCTTCCTTCTCCCCGCACCCTCTGACGCGCACTTATGATGCATGACGTCCACCTTGGCCTTGCACCCACGCCTTGGCGCCTCAAACGCGTCGACCTATCACTGCAGAATAGAGAGCTAGCCTGCGCCTGGGGAGCAGGGGCGTATGCGGAGGCGGATGAGGGGACCGGGGCGGGTCGTTTATGAGGACTTGGTGTACGCGTGCGGGACTGAGTGGTTTGGATGAGACGATGTCGGAGCGAAGTACCCTTGAGGACCTGGAGGAGTGTTGCATCCCAAGCGGCTCCTCGGCTTGCTTCATCGGTCCGTGCGGCCTTGGACATCTGAAGCTCTGCTTCATGAGCATCGAGATAATGTGAGATGCCGGTTTCGGTGGGGGCAGGGGGTGGGGACAAGGATAGGAAGGAGAACGAGCCCGTAGAGACGATGGCTTCCGTAGGGGTAGCGGTGGGTCGTCGGGGGAGACGAGACTGCTGCGCGGAATGGACAGGCTGAGTTCGATATAATGGACAAAGTTCAGCTGAAAACATTAGCACAAAATTTTTAGCGTTGATCAAGTGGAGGTTCTACCTTATACAAACACAAGTGCCCGGTTAATTTTTTGCTAGTTTTGATATCCGCCCTCAGTGCAGCGAAAAACTGCCCTCCGTCATGGCGTCCTCAGGTGCCGAGCGGCCCGAGCCTAGGGAGAACATGCGAAGGATCTGTTACAATTGACAAGCGTCAGCGAAAACTCACAAGAGGCGACTGATGTCCAGTCGATGCTGGACGTCGGCACCTGTGCGCACCGGCCATGCTCTATTCTAAAGTTGCCAACTGAAGGCACCGGGAGGTGATATCCTTTCAACGCTAACAGCAGGTGGAGTGTCTAGGCGAACATGTGAGTAATTCAGCCATGATCCAGGCCGGGGGGCACCGGAGCAGCAGCCCGGTTTGGGGTTATTTGGCGCCCATGGTTGTTGCTCTGATCTGATCAACAAGAGTCTACAAGACAGAACAAGACCCGCCCCCGCCTTCCGATATACGTACCTCATCGCGTGATACCGGCCGATTCTTAGATGCCAGCTGGCTTACTGAAGGACTTGTAATTGGAACGAGTATGTACCCGCTTTCAACTCTATTCTGATGAATAATAGCGGACTCGCAGCTCTTTGGCACTACCTACGCTCGTCTTCCAGCACCGTCGAGTGTTCGTCTCGTACACCGCATGTTTTTATCCCTCCTCCCTTCAAGCTTGCATCTCTTCATTTGCACCTGATCGCGCGATGACACTGAGCGTTGATTGGGACATATCGTCAACGCGTTCGCGCAGTGAGTGTACCCAACCTCATTTTAGCATTGGCGCCAACGCCCTTTCGCTCTTCCAAATATCGATCTGCCCAATCCGGCACGGGAATTCTGCGCTGGGTGCATGAGGATCGCGGGCACTACCAGTCCTCATTTAGCATGGACACGCGTTTTCGGGATGCTAAATTCAAGATGCCGTCACACGATATTCAGTGTTCCCGAAAACGGGCTCCGTCCCCGCACATTCGGCGTTACAAGCCATTCGGAAATGTCAGCGCAAGATGAATTCATGAAGGACATATGACTGTCCTGGTATTCTTTTCGCCCGCTCACGTTGACGCAATTTTTAGCCTTCACAGTTCCGCGCCCCACGAAGGGCCTTTACAGCACCATGCGTATACGTGCCTTAATAGCCGCTCAATGGGTAGTCGTATATTATTATAGCACAGCGCTGATCGAATTATTGATGGGTTACACGACAGTTGTATCGTGGTCATCACGATCGTGAAACTCAGGCGCAAGAAGGATTCTGAATGGGTAAAAATAACTTCGCTGAAGGATATTTAGGGCCGCGGTTGATGGCTGATAAGTGGAGCACGGCCTCTGCTAAATTTATAGCTGCGGGGAAAGAAGCTCCCATGTCACGCGCGTATGTCTCTATTGTTTGGCTATCACCCGGCACAACCTTGTGGCTACGCTCGAACATGACCGGCCTGGCCCGGCGGTGTGGGATCTAGCAGCAGGCTTGGATCCCAGGACATCTCGTTCAAGTTTTCTACTACTACCACTACGCCTCGGTTCGCTTGGGCGGCACGCGGCAGAGAGACAATGTTGAACATCCTCGGGCTTATAGCTATAAGTGCCTTGGGGAGGCGCCAACGAAGGCCCTTGGTAGCATATAACTGTATTTCCTGGGTTGGCTCACACTTATACTGTGAAGCCCCGGCTCACTGCGCGGTTTCCGATCTTCCGCCAGAAATCCTAGAAGAAATATTCTTGTGCTGCATGCGCCAGGCGAATGGGGATCATTTCTTCACGCGACGCCCCTTTGTTGCTGATCAAGGTGTGTCGCCGATGGAGAGAGGTAGCCTTGTCGACGCCGTTGCTTTGGTCGAGGCTTCCTCCCCTTCAAGGACACTTGAAAGATGGTTATGCGCAATTATTCAGACTCTACCTCGAGAACTCCGCAAGGACAGCCTTATCCATAAGGTTCAGAATTCCTCAGGATCCGGATGACACTCCTTTCCTCTCCCTTATCACTCCATACCTATCTCGATCCCAGTATCTCAGCATCTCATACTTTCTTGGAATTCGCGATCTAGAACCTTGTGTCGCTCACGAGCACTTCCCACTTCTCAAGTCCCTAGAATTATCTTGCCAATCCTTGGAAAATACCGTGAGCCGGATACTCCAAGGTCAGCTAACGATCATGGGGCTGGAGGGCATGAAATTCCCTTGGGCCCAACTCACACATCTTACCATTCAATTCCATAACACCATTGAAACCCTCACGCTCCTCAGAAATTGCAGCTCCCTCGAAACGTTCCGCCTCAGGATCAGTCGGTACACCAGGCCCGGAATCTCACACACGCCACCAGAGCAAAAGACAGTACACCACTACCTGCGAACGATTTCTTTGAAGATGATTCGCGTATACTGGGTTTTTCGTCGGATTGCTTGGTTGTCTCATAACACCTGCCCTCTCTACTCTGAAATTCATCCAGCCCGAGGTCATCCACTGGACCGAACACCATACAATGGAGTCGATCCTGTCGTTCATAAGAAACTCCTTTGCAGAGCTCACCTCATTAACCCTGAGCGGAATCAGATGCTCCCCCCAGCATCTCATTGACCTATCGACTTTGATCCCTATGGTTGCCGAACTTGACCTTTATGGCATCGGTGGGGATTCAATGCAACTTCTTACCATCAAGTCCGACTCGCCTCACAACATACTGTTTCCTCGTCTGGAACGACTTGTTATCAGGCATCACCCCAACCCTCATTCCGATCCAGAACTACCGTATTGTTCGGATATGTTCCATTCGCGGCTCTACTTGGCAACAAATACAGCCATCATTGAAAACATGTCGCCATTGCAACACGCGGAGCTGCGCCTGGGTTCACTCGTCGACTGCGGTCTACTTGAGTTTGATAGATTAGATCGACCCAACAAGCACGACCTCCAGAGACTTATTCGAAGCTTGCGAAGCGTATATTTGGCAACAATCGGCTTGAATAAAAAAGTATGTATTAGGAGGGACGATGAGCCGTATTTCCCTTCGCCCAGTCTCACCTGATGCGATCGCCAGACTAGTCATCGCCAACAAAGTCTGACGAAGGAGGTGTGATTAATTTTACTGCCCCAAATCCACTCTCAATTCCCTGAAGGCGAGGATCCACGGCACCAATCGGTATATCTTCCCGGCACAACACGAGCTAGGATATTGTGCGGCAAGATTGCCCACTGGGGAGGTATATTCATCCATGCTCTTATTCATTTCCTTTTGCTACTTCCACCCCAGACGATACGCTTCTTCCGGAAACTGGACGCAGCATTCACGGCGCTTGAAGGGTACCCTGTCACCCACGCACTGGAAATTCTTGTATGTATCGTCTTGCGGCAAATGCATATTGCGCTGATCTTGAGATTGAGGTGAATCGGGCTGATGCATTAATGCACAAGTTCAGTTGTCTACCCGAAACAGCCTTCCTTCACAGCCCAGTATACAGGTTTCATACACGAGCTGCCCGTCTATTGAAGCGGTGGCAGCCAATGATTAGTGAGTACGAAACTAGGGACAGATGGACTTGCGAGTATGACTTTGTGATCAATACGTACAAGCTAGTCCATCGTCGGGCCGCGGATATGTAGTCTGACACTATGCTCCAGAAGGCACGCCTAGTTATAGAGTGATATCGTGTGGTAGGGAGAATATGTGGACATCTAACCAATCGCTCGTATCAGATCACATATGGGTGGTACGCTTGGTGAATAATCAAGGTATCCAATCGTTTGAAGGGACTCCGAGTATCGAATATAAGCAAACGCCCACCTCGGCACATGGCAGCTACAGCGCAGCTTACCCATCACCCCGTACAACCCCTTGATCCTTCTCCTTCCAATACCACTTCCCCCCTCTTGCGCCGAGAAAAACCTCCTCCCCCTCCTCGCCCCCTCTAACATACCCACGGCGCATGACGCCCGCCCCAGCCTTGTACCGCGCCGAGCCGATGTGTCGCTGGGCAAGATGAACACGGAAGTGGAGAGCGGAGAGCGAGACGCGGGCATGATAGCGAAGCGTGTAAACGGAACGAACTTGAAATATTCGAGGAGCTCAGATTGAGGCTGAGCTCCCTTGGATATGATGGAGACCCCTAGCAAGGGGGACATATAGGCCGTCGCTTGTATCGGGATGCTGGCATAATCCCTGCAGGTGTGCATCTTTGTTATCATCAAGAAACTGTCTGAACAAAGATGTGCCATCTATCGAAGATACAGATCGCATCTCGGAGAAATCTGGTTTGATATATCTTGTCTTGGGAAATTGAATAAAACGTGTTCGCGGATCGCGAGGGGGGGGTCTTTGTCAGGGAAGAAACGAAGGTAGTAGCCTAAATTTAGACGTGGTTCGAAACGGTACGTACATGCCTCGCAGCGAGCACGAGCAAAACACCGCTTCCCATCCTATCACCTTAGCACATGATGGCTACAGTGCGGCCTACCCAACCCCGCATGATCTCCCGGTCCCTCTCCATATCATACACCCGCTTCTTCTCCTCCCTCGCGGCGACCGCCTTCTGAGCACGTAAATAGCGGCGAATGCGCCGACACGTCGCTGCGTGGGGCGGGAAGGTAGTCATGGTGCTTGCGGAAAGGGTATGGACACGGATGCGAAGAGCGGATAAGCCGTCCACGGACTCGGGGATGTCGGGATGTGAGGCAGCTGGTCATGCTGGGCGTAGCTGTAGACTTGCGAGGGGTGTCGGCGACCCGGAAAGGAGTGGTCGTGCGGAAGGAGGCGGTGGGGATGGGAGGGGGGACTTGCGACACAGGTGTGTTGGGAGGCTTCGTCTGTTGTTGGTGCCGTGGCCAGCGCAACCCGCTCGAGTGGTCTACTGGGGGAGACGAGGCTGCGTACGCTGAATGGATTGAATTAGGCTGAGTTCTAATCACAGATGGACGAAGTTTGGCTGCAAACGATCAGTGAAAAGTTTTTAGCATTGATCAAATGGAGACTCTACCTTGTACAAATGCAAGTGCCCGGTCAACCACTTTGCCAGCCTTGACATGCATAACCACCCTCAACGCAGAGAAGAACTGTCCTCCCGTATCCTCAGGCGCCAGGTCCGGGGAGAACATCTGAAGGATCTGTTGCAATTGATAAGCATCCGCAAAACCCACGAGAAGTTGCCGTCGTACCGTATCGATGCTGGGCGCCAACACTACCCTCAGATTGGCGAGGCTACGTGTGTACAAGCTGTATTCTGCGTTGCTCAGCAACTCAACTTGAACGTGTGTAGACCCGCTGGGAGCATTGGGGCCGTGAGGATCTGCGTTCATGATCATTTTCGTATATCCTGATTGTTGCCAACTGGGGCGCTGGGATGTGATGTCGTTTCATCGCCAATTGCAGGCAGGGCCTTCACTTGCTTGGGGGTGAAAACGAACCATAACCGACCAAGACAGTGAATTCGGCTTCAAGTTGGTTGACCATAGGAAGCAGCGGCGGCACCGGAGCAGCTGCCCGGTTTGGGGTTATTTGGCGCCTATGATCCCGCCAACAATCCTTCATTGTGCTGACTCCTAGGCCTAGATGTTAGCTTGCATCCTGCAGGACTTGAAATTTAATGGGACGACTCACAATCCCTGCATATTCGGCGCTACAGGCTATTCGGAAACGTTAGCACAGGATGAATTCATGGAGGACGCTGTGAGTGTCCTGGTACCGTCTTCGCCCGCTCACGTTTTGACGTAATTTCAAGCCTTCACATCTCCGCGCCCCACAAAGGACTTTAACAGCACCATGCGCACATGTGCCTTAACGACCGCTCAATGAGTAGTCGTGTATAGCACAGCGCTAGTTGAATGGATCGCGATCATCGCGATTGTGAAACTTGGGCGTAAGAAGGATTCTGAATGGGTAAAAATAACTTTTGCTGAAGTTATATCTTGAGGCCGCGATTAACGGCTGATGAGGCTCTGCTGACTTTATCGCCGCTGCGGGAATGAGTTCTCACGTTATACTGGCCCATATATACTATCTAAGGTGATCTTGGCATCTACGGACAAACTTTACCGGTTCCCTCGACTTGGACCGAGTCACCAACCAGCGTTGCGTTCCTCACATTGAACAAGCTCATAGTGAACCATGACGGGGCGCCAAAGAGAGCCCTCGGTAAATACATACCACTGTATTTCCAGGGCCGAGCTAATATGTTTGTGGGGCTGTGCTGCAGCGTCCTAGTCCCCCAGTTCGTTGCGTAGTCCACGATCTTTCACCAGAAGTCCTAGGGGAGATATTCTTACACTGTCTACCACCAGACGAATGGGGATCCTTTTCCGCATGCGACGCTCCGTGGCTGTTGACCAAGGTTTGTCAGTCATGGAGGGAGTTGGCCCTGTCGACGCCGTTACTTTGGTCGAGGCTCCCCTCCCTCAAGCCCTGGAGGAATTCGAATGCATGGCCATTAGATGAGAGGAAAGACCAGGGGGATGGACATTTACGACTACTTGAGCTTCATCTCAAGAATTCCATGGGAACAGCCTTATCCCTAGAGTTCGAAGTGCATCGGAGCACAGATAACGTGCCTTTCCTCCCCCTCGTCGCTCTATACTTATCTCGGGTCCAGCATCTGAAAATAGTAGACTGTTATGAATTCCCTTGGAAGGAATTTGGCATCACCCACAAGCATTTCCCACTCCTCAAGAGCTTGGAATTAGTTAAAAATCCCATGCTTGCACCAAGAAACTGGCAGCGGCTACCACCATGGACCGCGCCGCTGGAGGGCGTCGAATTCCCATGGGCCCAACTCACGCAACTTACCATCCAAGTTACCACCACCTTCGAAGCCATTATGGTCCTCAGGGATTGCTGCTCCCTCGAAACATGTTGCTTCAGCCCGAGTCTGCCAGTGAACCCCATTCGTGAACCGCCACGTACGCCACCAGAGTCCAAGATGGTTTGTCCGCGCCTGCAAATGTTCGTTATGGATAGCGGTCCATTCGTTGAGGGGTTGCTTGGCTGTCTCATGACGCCCGCTCTCTCTGCCCTAAAGTTCACCCATAAAGTTTTTATTGAACATAAATCCAGTGTTGCATTACGGTCACTCTTGCCGCTGGTAGAGAACTCCTCCGCGAAGCTCACCTCATTAATTCTGAGCGACGTCGAATGCTCCCTCCAGGATTTCATTGATCTGTCTTCCCTAACCCCTACTATCTCTGAACTCGACCTTGGAGGACTCAGTGAGGAGTCGTTACAGCC
This sequence comes from Infundibulicybe gibba, assembly GCA_015501065.1. Classification (NCBI taxonomy): domain Eukaryota; kingdom Fungi; phylum Basidiomycota; class Agaricomycetes; order Agaricales; family Omphalinaceae; genus Infundibulicybe; species Infundibulicybe gibba. The sequence continues at coordinate 22,229 of JADNYI010000259.1, forward strand.
CCTTTCCATCAAGTCCGACTCGCCCTATGGCGTGTTGTTTCCTTGTCTAAAGCGATTGATCATCAGAAATCCGGCTGCCTCCGAATCCATGCTATTGGATATGTTCCATTCGCGATTGTACTTGGCGCCAAATCCAAACATCATTGAGAATACATCCACGTTACAACATGCGGAGCTGTACACATCATTATTCGATCGCCATATGCCAACCTACTTTGATGAATCGGGTCTTGAAGATGCGCCTGAACTCCGCAGACTCATCGCATGGCTGCGAAGCACCTACGCAAGTGCAGTGTGGTATGATAGGGGGACACCAGATTTGCCATTGGTGCCGGTGAGTTGCGTTCGAGTTTCCTTTATCCGACCTCCCTCCAAAGTTGCTTGAAGGAGAAGGTAATGGTCTTATGTGCTAGTTATGAATCCTTCCCGGAAAAAGAAGAGTTAGGTTATTGTGAGGGAACATTGCCTACTGCGCATGTATGTTCACCCGCCCATCTATCCATTTCCCTCTCCTACCCCTACCCTAGGAACGCTTTTTCCAGAAACTGGACGCAGTGTTCACAGTGCTCGAAACATATCGCTTCACTCACGCGGTGGAAATCCTTGTATGTATTCTTTACAGCGGATGCATAGCGCGCTGACTTGAGGATTGAGAAAAACCGAACTGATATGTTGATACGTGGGTTCAGTTGTGTACCAGAGACCGCGCTCCTTCACCACCCAACATACCAGTTCCATACTCGAGCGACCAACTTATTGAAACGATGGCAGCCAATGCTTAGTGAGTACTGCAAAGCGAGAGATAATTGGGTTTATGAGTATGGACCTACACCGGGTATGTTCAAACTGGTCCATCGTCGACTCATGTATGTGTAGTCTTGGTGTAGCACGTTCCAGAAATTGTCGCGTATATATGACCGCCTCTCACCGGGTTGAGCTTTGAGCCAAAGGGGCTATTAACTGGCAGAGTGACCAACGAAGGCTAGGCAACTCGTGCTGTTCCCTTCCTCTCTCGCGGACGACGCGCAGACACCATCTTCGCGGCGCTTGAATTCAGGGTGCTTCCCGAATACATGACAATCATCATGATTGAACCTTGTTATGTAAACTCATTAATGTTTCGACGTCTTGCCCAGAACCACCATGATGAAATATCAACAGAGGCTTTCGGTAAACGCATATCATATTCCTGGGGGAGCTAATCTGTTTGCACTGTGAAGCATCCTAGCCCCCTGGTTCACTGTGTAATCCTCGGTCGTCTACCGAAGTCCTATGAGAAGTATTTTTGCATTGTCTACCGCAGGGAAAATTAGGTTCTTTTCTGTGCGCGACGCTCCGTGGCTATTGACAAAAGTCTGTCGCTCATGGAGGAAGGCGGCCCCGTCGACGCCATTACTCTGGTCGAGGCTTCCATTCCTCTCTAGGGAGGGATGCTGGGAGGGAGTAGTCGTCTGTAATTGCTTGAACTTTACCTGAAACACTCTGCAGGGGCAGCCCTAGCCCTAGGATCGAACTCACTCCGAATCCGGACAACGCGCCATTCCTCCCCCTTGTCATCCCGCACTTGTCTCGGCCCCAGCATCCGAGCGTCAGATATTACTACGAACTTCCTGATCCAAAGATCTCACAAATACTTCCCGCTCCCCAAAAGCCTAGAATTAACCTGTTCATGCTCCTACTGGCTACCACCGGGCTCCGGGGCATCGAATTCCCATGGGCCCAGCTGACGCAGCTTACTATCGAGGTTCCTGGCAGCATTGAAGCCCTCGCGCTCCTCAGGGATTGCAGCTCTCTCGGAGTGTGTCACCTCACCCCAAGTAAGTGCGGCAGGACTACCAGTGCCAAGGACCGTCCATCCGCGCCTCCGGACACTCATCGTGGAGGATGGTCCCTTCACGGGATTGCTCGAATGTCTCGAGGCCCCTTCTCTCTCTACCCTGGAATTCACCCAACTCAATAACAGCACCTCCAACAGACTGCCACGTAGATCCAATAGATCAATCTTGCTGTTTATCAAGAATTCCTCCGCAAATCTTACCCCATTAACACTGCGTAACGTGTTACGTTCAATGCTCCCCCTAAGACCTTGCTGATCTGCCTTCCTTAATCCCTATGGCTATCGAACTTGACCTCAAAGGACTCAGTAAGGAGTCATTACGATCCCTTGCCGTCAAGTCCAATTTCCTCCACGGCGTGTTGTTTCCCTGCCTAAAGCGGCTTGTTATCAGGGGTTCCCGGGTTCCCGAATCAGTGCTGTTGGATATATTCTATTCGCGGCTATACTTGACGCCGAATGCGGAGATCATCGAGAACACGCCCCCGCTGCAACATGCAGAGCTACACCTACCAGCACTCGGCCGCACTGGTGCGCCAACTTATTTTGGCGGATCATACCAAAGCAAGCCTGGCCTTTACAGACTTGTTTCGCAATTGCAGCGCATATACTCGGAAACAGTGGGACTTGATAAAGACGCACCGGGACCGGCGGTGAGTCGTATTCACCCCGTGCTATCGTCCACTTCCCTCACCTCTACCCCAGCAATCCTATTTTCAGAAACTGGACGCGGCGTTCACGGCGCTCGAAGGGCCACTATATCCCATCACCCACGCAGCGGAAATCCCCGTATGTATTCTTTTTCAGCGAATACATAGTACGCTGACTGGAGGTGGAGAATAAAGGGGCCGATACATTAATGCGTTGGTTCAGTTGGGTACCTGAGACAAGTTTTCTTCACCATCCCACATACAAATTTCATACGCGAGCGGCTAGGCCGTTGGGGTGGTGGCAGACAATACGTAGTGAGTACAAGGCTAAGGATAAATGGGTTCATGAGTACTCCACAATGAATATGTTCAAATTGGCACATCGTCGTCGGTCGACCTATGCATGTGCAGCCTCAACGTAGCATGTTCCAGATATTGTCATATACTATATGTCAGCTTTTAACGATATTGTAATACTAGCAAAGATTGTTCACCCTTTCTGCTACCTTTTTTGAGCCCTTGACTCGCCGCTTGCAGCAAATGTAGCATCTTGTCCTTGTTGAGATTGCGGTGTGGATTGCCAGTTTACGACAAGGCCAGCGTGCAGTGGCTTGCTGCCATGGGATCCATGAAGTCGTTCGACGGCAGAACATGCCATCGCGTGGCGGAGAAAATGTGCAGACGTCTAGTTGTTTGTACCAGAATCACACATACACGATATACATATTGAATGATCGAGATATCTAATCGTTTAAACAGATCATGAGTATCAAATACGAACGAAAGTTCACCTCGGTACACGACAGCAACAGCGCAATCCATCCACCACCCCGGATCTCCTGGTCCCTCTCATACTCCTGCTCTTTCTTCTCCTTCTCCCTTTCGCGCTGTGCAAAGCTCCCCCTTCCTTGTCCTCGCCACTGGGGGGCGCACTTCCACATGCATGAGCTCCTCCTCCCCTCCGGTGTACCTGTGCCATGGCATGGCATCCGCTTCGGCCTTGTATCGCACCGTGCGCACCCGTGGCTCGCCTGCAGTGCGGCGATCATGTTCTGGATGTGCGACAGCGGCAAATGGGTTGGCGTGCTGCTACGAGGCAGAAAGGTACGGCCACTGCTCGCGGAGAGGGAATGGTCATCGATGCAGAGAGCGAGACGCGGCGACTAAGGGACGTGGTGGTGTGCCAATCGTGCCCCAGAGTAATGGGGGAGGAGAACTGAAAATGGGTATACCGGGGGAAATACAAATGCGGGGTACATGCAAGCCGCGGGTAGATCATTTGTGAGCGCTTAGTGTTTGTGCGCACGGTATGGATGGTTCGAACGAGACGGTGCTTGGAGTGGAGTTGCACTTGAGGATCCGCGGCGCGTGTTCCATACCCAGCTGTTCCTCGGCACGCTTTATCGCCTGCAAACTTTGCTCCGTAAGTATTGAGGCGACGTGAATGCTGGCTTCAGCGAGGGCGGGGGTGGAAGTGGAGTGTGGATAGGGATGGACCATGCCGTGGAGGTGGGGGTGTTTTCTGCAGGAGCAGCGGCGAGCCGTCTGGAAAGATAAGGCTGTGTGCGCGGAATGGATTGTTCAAATTGGGCTGAACTGGAAACAATTAGTGCAGCCGTCTTAGGCCTAAATTTTTCGTGCTGATTAAATGGGGATCCTACCTGCTGCGAACGCAAGCGCCTGGTTCACCACTTTCCTAGCCTCGCCATACACAACCATCCTCGATGTTCGTTTTCGTTTTTTCTATATCTCGAAGTTGCCAACCAAAGGGTGCCGGGAGGTGATATCAATTCATTGCCAATGGTGGGTGAAGCTTTCGTCTGCCTGGGTGAAAATGAACCATCAAAATCGGTGGAGCCTATACAGCGCCGTACGCACCCATACTCGATCTTTGAACTTCAAGCTTCAAGTTTTACGGTGTGGTCTGACTGACAGTGAGCGACAGGCGTCGAGCAGGAGTTGGCGATGGGTACACATGACAGGTTGGTGGCGTGACGCGTCGTCACAATCGTCGAGATAACTGGCGGGCTCTTGGCTCTCGATTCTCGAAAACAGTGTCGCGACAATGTTGAAGAAACCTCCTAAGGCCTGGTAAATTTATATGCATTTCTGGACTTGAGCTGACGTGTTTGCAGCATATCCTAGCTCCCTAGTTTTCCGTATAGTCTTCAGCCTTCAAGTTCCACCAAAAGTCCTGTGGGTCTGCATGTGATTGTGCTGTGCAAGATTTGGGCGTCTATATCATACAGCACAACTTTGTGGAACATGACCGGCCCGGCCCGTCGGTGTGGGTTCCGAGTCCAGCAGCGGATCCGGGTCCCCCTGGATCTAATATCTGTCAACTCTACCGCTACTACTTACTACGCCTCGGCTCCCCTTGGACGGCGTTGGAGAGATGAGAATGTCGGATACCCTTAGGTCTATAGTCGTAGGTGTTTTGCGGAAGCGCCGACGTCGGAGGTCCCCGGTAAGCGTATAGCCGTATTTCTAGGTTGAGCTAATGTTTGTATCGTAACTATGAAGCACCCTAATCCCCCTACTCGCTGCGCAGTTTTAGATCTCCCACCAGAGATCCTAGAAGAAATATTCTTGCGCTGCATGCCGCCAGGCGAATGGGGATCCCTTTCTGCATATGACGCCCCTTGGCTGTTGCTCAAGGTCTGCTGCTCGTGGAGAGAAGTGGCCCTGTCGACGCCATCGCTTTGGTCAAGACTCCCTTCTCTTCCCCATATGTTGAAAGGTAGTGATTTGGAATTACTCAAGCTCTACCTCGAAAACTCCGCAGGGACAGCCATATCCATATCGTTCAGGCTTCCTCAGGATCTGGACGGTGCTCATTTCCTCCCCCTCATCACTCCATATCTGTCTCAATCGCGGCATCTAAACATCGTGTACTTTAATGATCCTCCTGAACCAGAACCTGTCATCGCTCATACGCACTTCCCGCTTCTCAAAATCCTAGAATTATCTTGCCGGTTCTCGGAGAATATCGCGAATGAGGTATTCCAAGGTCAACCAACGATCATGGGGCTGGAGGGCATCAGATTCCCCTGGGCCCAACTCACACAACTTACCATTGAATTCTACAATACCATGGAAATCCTCACGCTCCTTAGAAGTTGTAGCTCCCTCGAAATATTCCACCTTAGGGTCTGTTGGTACGCCAGGCCCGAAACCCCACACATGCCGCCAAAGCAGAAGGCAGTACACCACCACCTACGAACGATTTTATTTGAAGATGATTCACGTATTACTGACCCTTTCGAGGGATTGCTTGGGTGTCTCATAACACCTGCTCTCTCTACTCTGGAATTCACCCAATTCGGGGTCATCCACTGGATTGGACACCATACAATGGAGTCGATCTTGTCGTTCATAAGAAACTCCTCTGCGGAGCTCACCTCATTAACCCTGAACGGAATCTTATTCTCCCCCCAGCAACTCATTGATCTCTCAACTTTGATCCCCATGGTCACCGAACTTGACCTTTATGGGATCGGTGGGGATTCGTTTCAACTTCTTACCATCAAATCCAATTCGCCTCATGACATACTGTTCCCTCGCCTGGAGCGACTTGTTATCAGGCACCACTCCGCCATTTACTGGGATTCCGATCCAGGACTATCGTATTGTTCAGATATGTTCCATTCGCGGCTCTACCTGGCACCAAATACAGTCATTGTTGAAAACATGTCGCCACTCCAACATGCGGAGCTACACCTGGCTTCACTCGTTAACCACGATCTACTCGGCTTTGATGGATTGGATCAACTCGACAGGCAGGGTCTCCAGAAACTTATCCGAAGCTTGCGAAGCGTATACTTGGGAACAGGCTTTGGTAAAGAAGTATGTATTGGGAAGGGTGGTGAGCCGTATTTCCCTTGGCCCAGCGTCGCAAGTGATCACCAACCAAGCCAGACGAAGGAGGTGAGATTGACCTTACCGCCCCAAACCAACTCTCAAATTTTCTGAAGGAGAGAATCCAGCACATTAATGCGTATATCCTCCCAATACAAGACGAGCTAGGATATTGTGCAGCAAGATTGCCTACTGGGGAGGTACATTCATCCGTGCTACTATTCATCTCCTTTTGCTACCTCCACCCTAGATGATACGCTTCTTCCGGAAACTGGACGCGGCGTTCACGGCGCTTGAAAGGTATCATATCACCCATGCATTGCAAATCCTAGTATGTAAAGTTGTTTTACGGCAAATGCATAGTATTTTGATTTTGAAATCAAGGTAAATAAAGCCGATATCTTAATGCACGAGTTCAGTTGCCTACCCAAAACAGCCTTCCTTCACAACCCAGTATACAAGTTTCATACGCGAGCGGCCCGTTTATTGGAGCGGTGGCAGCCAATGATTCGTGAGTACGAAGCTCGGGATAGATGGACGTGTGAGTGCGAACCTAGGGATAGATGGACTTGCGTGCATTACTTTATGATGGATCCGCACAAGCTAGTCCATCGTCGGGCCATGGATACATAGTCTGACACTGTACTCCAGAAGGCACATCTAGTTACAGAGCGATACCGTGCGGCAGAGAACATGTGGATATCTAACTAGTTGCTTGTATCAGAATTACATATATGTGGTACGCGTGGTATATACGAACAAAAGTTCACCTCGGCACATGACAGCTACAGCGCAATCCATCCACAACCCCGCATCTCCTGGTCCCTCCCATACTCCTGCTCTTTCTTCTCCTCCTTCTCGCGCTGCGCAAAGCTCCCCCCTCCTTGTATTCCTTGTCTCGCCACCGGGGGGCGCACTTCCACATGCGTGAGCCCCTCTTCCCCTCCGGCGTACCTGCGCCACATGACATCCGCCTCGGCCTTGTATCACATCGTGCGCACCAGTGGGATCGCCTGCAGCGCAGCGATCATGTCCTAGATATATGACAGCAGCGAATGGGTCGACGCGCCGCTGCACGAGGCAGGGAGATGCAGCCACTGCTCGCAGAGAGGGAGTGGTGATGGATGCAGAGAGCGAGACGTGGCGACTGAGGGGCGTGGTGGCGGGCCAATCGTGCCCCATGGAATGATGCTGGGGGAGTTGGCAGCCCAGATAAGGTCACATGAGAAGCGGTGGTAAGATGGGAGGCGGCTTGCAATGCATATGTATCGGTGGGAATTGTGTCTTACCAGTGCCACGGCCAGCGTGACACGCCCAAGCAAGCTCCCTGGTATGGGGGAGGACAGAGAATGGGCATCCGCGGGAAATAGAAACGCGGGAGACATGCGGCATGGCCCGATGCGGATGAAGACAAGTCGGGGGCAGATCGTCTATGAAGGCTTAGTGTGTGCGCGCACGGTATAGATAGTTCGGATGAGATGGAGCGGATTTGCACGTGAGGATCCGGGGCACGCGGCCCAATACCCAGCTGCTCCTCGGCACGCTTCATCGCCTGCGTGGCTGTGGACGCCTGCAAATTTTGCTTCGTGAGTATTGAGGCGACGTGAGATGCTGGATTCAGCAAAGGCGGGGTGGGAGTGGAGTGTGGATAGGAATAGAGGATGGACCTATGCCGTGGAGGCGGGGCTGATCTCTGCAGGCTGTCTGGCAAGACAAGGCTGCATGCGCGGAATGGATCGTTTGAATTAGCTTGAGCCTGAATCACAGATCAACTGGAAACAGTTAGTGCAACCGTCTCAGGCCTAAGTTTTTAGTGCTGATTGAATGGGGGTCCTACCTGTCACGAACACAAGCGTCTATTCAGCCTCTCTGCTAGCCTCGCCGTACACAACCATCCTCAATGTTCGTTTTCGTTTTCGTATATCCTGAAGTTGACAACCGAGGGGGCTTAACCCAAACTACAAACCCAGGCAAGGAGTCCATCAGGAAAAGTCGATGTTACTTTTCGTGACTTTTTGTGACTTTCGGCGCACTTTGGTACTTTTCGGAACCCTGAATAAGACTAAAAGTACTCCAAAAGTGACCTAAAGTCACAAAAAGTAACATCAACTTTTCCTGATGTCCATCTGGAAATGTCGTTGAGTCTACGTAGGAATACATAGATCGGGTAGATACCGTAAGCCTGTTGACTGAAGGCCTTTATATAGCCCTTCATAGACGTGGTGTATTATCATAGGCATCTGTAGCACGGGTAGTGATGATGTACCCGTACTACACGAACCTATGCGACGCTTGCTAGCATGACGCACTCGTCGTATCTGGCCAATATAAAGCTATGACGTACCCCTGCCCAGGATGCTGGGAGTGATTTTGATCGGGTTCATTGCAATCGGTTCGAAAACTTGAAATCAATTTTTGTGGTGCTCAACTAGAAGTGGCACTGGTACTACAAGTCTACAACGAAACTTGAAGAGGTACAAGTAACGACGCCGTTTGGTAGTAAGCTTTTAAATTTTGGGTATGCCATTATTCGTCATTGGCAAATTCTTCTGTTGTGAAAACAGTGGGGCCTTTGTCGTCATTTTCCATTGCATCTGGTACTTTTGCGTACCGACTGAAAATATACCCTCAGGTCAATATTGATCATAGGGTTGTAAGAATTGTGCTTACCGTGCAGATTTTAACAGTTCAATTTGTAAATTCTCAGTAGCATTGTTGCGCGTGGAGGAATATTGGCTCCAGCCCTCAAGTGATTTGAGGTGTCGCTCAAAGGTTGGTTGGTATATTTTGGAATCAAATTTGATGGCCTTAAAGATGCCGGTTTGCCACTCATCAAGGCAGCATGATACCTAGTGTTCAAACAGGCCTTGTAAGCCTGTACCGATGTTGTGGATCATAAATCACATACCGCAGTGAGGACAAATGCGATTGTTACAAGCGGGATCTTAGTGCCAAAGTATTCAGCAAAAACAATACCATCGGATTTTGCATTTTCGTGGAACCAGACTTGGCATATAGTGTCAATAATAATTGTGTGACGGTATAGTGTGCCCCGATCACGGTGGGGGGGTTCTTCCGAGTCAAAAAACATTGAGCTACAGGAAACCCCGGACAGGAGATGAAAACGTACACGGTAGACGAATAAATCTTTTATCTTCAATGTGTTGATAAGATCCCGGTTGTAATTGATTGATGAAATATCATCCGTGTCATCGGAGGGGCGGCGGATTCCATATGCTGCGACAATATTGTTTCTTACTTTGGTTTTAACATGACCACGAAGCCATGATTCTCGTAACCGGATCTAGAAAATGGTTGATACAGAGGACTGTTGTGAGTAAAATCATATGGGGGGAAGCAGGAAAGTTCGTACCAATCCAACTTCAGCAACAGTTGGGAATGCTGAACCCCGGTATCCACCCGTCGTGATCAATACTTCTAAGGCCTTTTGCCAGGCATCAATGGCGGCTTTAGCTCCTGTAGCATCATCTGGATATGGTGTTTGTGAGGCCAGGGTCATTCGGAAGTGAAGGATTGCGCTATCAAGAATCTGGCGCCGAGCAGGATTGAGGTCACTTGCACGAAGGCCAGTTTTCCGCTCTTGTTGACCTGAGAGAATATTTTCGTCATCACTATAGCCTGTGGAAAGGTCTGGGTCCCCAGCTGCAGGACGTTTCCCAAGGACTTGGCCTGAATCCGACCCCAACTATTTGGCAAGTCATGCCAGTGAGTGAGTGAATAGAATATGAACGCCGAAATTCACCACAACTGACCATTGTTGGGTTATTTTCTTTATTGGATATACTATCAGAATTGATTGGGCTGCTGATTGTTGGAGGAATGACATGCGTGCGGCGGATGAGCAGTGGGCGGTTGGATCCGGGGCTCGAATCTGAACCAACTTGAAACGGCCTTGGTGATGGCGCGGTGCTGGCTAGGTTTCCTTGGCTTCGTCGTAGAAATGCCTGGGAAGTAGGAAGTTGCACAGGTACTGAAGTAATCTGGGTTTCATCATTATTCGGTAAGTTAAATTATGAATACTGAAATACAAGATAAAAAACATTACCGGCTGCAATCTGGCCTGCCCACTGGTAATGTAGGACCCATCCGCCAGATCATCAATACCAGCACTGAGGCCTGGTGTTATGTAAGGCTGAAAAAGCGCTTCATCAGGCTGGGTCTCATTTGCAAAGGGATCATCCCCAATCTCGGCGAGCTCCTCTGGTGTGAAATTATAATCTATATAATCATATTCAAATCTAAACCCCATCAACGGAAGGAATAATGGTGAAATACCTGGAGTTGGATGATTCAAGCCAGAGCGAGGTTGGTGGCTGTTAGATGGTGTACGGTGGCCGTGGAGGTGAGTAGTGTAGGCTTGGATGCTTGCTGGTGGTTGTGTGGTTCGAGCAGAACGTGCTTCAATGGTGGCTGCCCGTAATGCTTGAGCCGCGCGGTTCCGTGCCAATTGTGCATCTATTATATATAACATTGGTTAATTCAACTCGAACCTCTGACTTGATTGAAAATGAATAATAAATCACTGTGTGCAACCAGGCCAGGTGTTGGAAATGACTCTCGAGCGCTACGACCGAGTGATTCTGGTTCGTCGGCGGCGAAATTATGGAAATGATCTTCTGCCGACATGGTAGCGAGGTGATGGAGATGGGGACTCGGAAGTAAAATTTTTCAAGATATATAATGGTCCCAATCTGGGATTTGCAAATTCCTTGGAACTTGCCAACCCAATCTAATGGTAAGAAAAGAGGAAACTGATCAGTAATTTATTACTCCGTCCACCCGCTGATCGCCCAACGCCCAACCACCATCTCCCCCAACATGCCCAATGCTTTTATATGCAGCTTTTGCCTGCAGACCTTTCCAACTGGAGAGGCCATTCGACGCCACCAAGGACGCAGTTTGGAATGTAAAAAAAAATGAAATAAATACCTCGAGACACTTATTGCAAAATCATTTGAGTCAGACTCTATCGATGGTGATTATCCTGGTGAGAATGCTGCTCCAACCGATCAGGATTCCGAGATGGAAGTTGACATGGAAAATTACCTTCCATCCGCTCATAATGAGGATCGGTTGGATGACACAGTCAGCCCGGATCATACAGATGCATGTCCACCAGAAAATCATACGGAGAAAGTGGCCGATGAGGATGAGGCTACAATATGGGTCAAAAACTTTCCGGAGGAAAAACAAGCTGGTGCTACCTTTGGGGATGCTCCTACAACCTTCGAAACAATTCGCGATGAACAGATTCTCCGAGGCGATGAGGTCTTGGGTCCATTTGCAAGCGAGGAAGAATGGGAGCTAGCAAAATGGTTAATAAAGAATGTGGGGCACAATCAAGCAGAAGCATTCCTCAAATTACCAATTGTACGCCCATCATTGCCTTACCATGTCATGCTGGACATTGACGGATCTCTTGAAGATCCAGGACCGTGTAAATCCACTGTTTTCCACCAAGAATAAACTCCTTGAGGCGATTGATAGCCTTCCGGGCGGTGTCCAATGGAATCTTCACAAGGTTCAGCTGACTGGTGATCTTATGGATGAAGACAGCAAACCCCTCCACGAAGATCTAGAACTCTGGTGGCGAAATCCAGTGGAATGCATCCGAGAGCTCATTGGGAACCCTGTTTTCAAAGATACTATGAGATACGCACCTGAAAAATTGTACACGGATGAAGAAGGGAAGATAAACACTGTGAATGAAATGTGGACTGCGGACTGGTGGTGGGAAACACAGGTAAGTATATGAAGCTACTGAATGGAATTTTACAAACCTACATTTGTATAGGAAAAACTCCCTGAAGGTGCAACTATTGCACCGATTATTCTCTCATCTGATAAAACGCGGTTATCCCAATTTCGCGGTGATAAAAGTGCTTGGCCCGTTTACCTCACCATTGGGAACATTGCCAAAGATGTTCAGCATCAAGCCAGTTCCCATGCAACTGTGCTCATCGGCTATATACCTGTGGGCAAATTTGATTGTTTCAGTGAGAAGGCACGTCAAGCCGAGCGGTACCGCACCTTCCATCATTGCATGGGTATCCTGACGGAAGCCCTCATCGAAGCCGGGAGGTCTGGTGTTGATATGGCATGTGCAGATGGGTTTGTCCGATGGGTCTGGCCAATCCTCGCAGCCTATGTTGCCGACTATCCAGAGCAATGTTTGATCGCTTGTTGTATGGAAAATCATTGTCCGATCTGTAAAGTCAACCCAGGTGACCGAGGAAAAAACACCCATCATTGCCCCGGAATGTATCAGAATCAATCAGCCTACTCCATCTCAAGGAAAATGGTTGCGACACTACAGTATTCAAGGATCAATTTACCGAGCTTGGCCTTCGTCCAGTTTTCCCTCCTTTCTGGGCGCGCCTTCCCTTCTCCGATATTTTTCAATCATTCACACCCGACCTGCTTCATCAGCTTCATAAAGGCGTTTTCAAGGATCATTTGGTGAAATGGTGCACGAACCTCATTGGTGAGCAGGAGCTCGATGGCCGCTTCAAGTCCATTCCATCTCATCCTGGGCTTCGGCACTTCAAGAATGGCATTTCGGGTGTCTCCCAATGGACAGGAAAAGAAGTTTTAAAGAACATAAAGCTATGGAGCGCGTTTTTGTGGGAGTCATGGCAGGAGCTTCCCGTGATGATCGTGTAATACGGGCTGCACGCGCAATCACCGACTTCATCTTCCTGGCATCTCTTCAGTCACACACCTCAGAAACTCTGGCGGCGTTATCACGCACCCTTGACGACTTTCACGAAAATAAAGATATTTTTATCGAACTTGAAGCTCGTTTACCAGCACACTTCAACATCCCAAAGATCCATTCTATGATGCACTATGTTGCGTTGATCCGCCGCTTTGGCAGCGCCGACGGCTTTAATTCAGAGTCCCCTGAGCGCCTTCATATCGACTATGCAAAGAACGCTTACCGGGCATCAAATAAGAAAGACTATACAAAACAGATGACAGATTGGCTTCGTCGTCAAGAATCCGTGGATCGGTTCACTCTATACCTCGATTGGTCCAAGAATGGTGAAATACCAGGGCCCTTACAACAAAGTAATCAATTAGCTGATACTCTCGCAGAGCGAGGAAGCGATGAAAATATTACCATCACAAACATCGCCCACCCAACCCCCGAAGGCGAATCCACAAAAACCATCATACGTACCTATCAGGTTGCAAAACACCACCCACCTGGCCTCAGAGGAATCCAGGCTGGTAATATTATTATCAATCATGGAGCAACACGGTTTCTTGAAGCAGTCCATACCTTCGTGTCGAAAAATGGGTCACCAATTGTTCCCCAGTCATTCGATGGGTTTGATCTCTTCAAGCGCATTACACTACTTCTCCCTCACATCCCCCAAGCCAGTCCTAACGAACGCCAAAATATAGTGCGCGCCTCTCCGCCAGTCCCTTCACGCGGTCGAATGCCAGCACAGCCACAGTATCTAGACTTCGCATTAATTCGGACTGGAGAGAAAAATGACAAAACTGATGGTACTTCACTTCAAGGGCTACGGGTGGCACATGTCCGAGTACTCTTCAACCTCCCTGCAATCTACCGTATCCAAATTCACCACCCCCTTGCATATGTTGAATGGTATACGCCGTTCAGCACGCCCGACAAAGCCAGCGGCTTATATACTGTAAAGCCTTCAACACGAAATCGACATATCTATGCAGAAATCATTACGGTGGATCGCATTGTTCGGAATTGCCACGTCACACCTAAATATAACAAGAAAAAACCCCCATCCTGGACATCCGAAAACGTTGTTGACCGCTGCGAGGCCTTGCATCCGAGTCCCTATAGTGATACACATATGTTCTGTCTTGTTAAGCTTGGCCATAATATACACACATAGAGGTTATGGACATACTGATAACTTTAACTGGACGACCTCACACTCCGAAAGAGCCTATCACATTTGAGCCTTAGCCACCTGAGACCAAGTTGAGCCCCCTGGTGTCGTCGAAGTGTTGATGAGGAGATAACCCAGCAGGACGACAACATCACCGTTCCAACAGGCCACAATGCGGCACCGTCATCATGATCAACAAAGGCCTCGCGGCGTTTCAAAATTAGTGACTAAATACTAGTAAATATCCACGATGATCTGGGCGTCCTTATGGGTGAATCAATACCCGATCTACCCACCTACCGCCTCTATAGCTATACCCGAGGCACATGGCGGTACATATTTGACACCTTTGTATGAAAGTATACATAGTACGCATTCTCTACACTTGGGGAAGTGAGTTTCCAGATGTCGTTGGTAGCCGGATTTATGTTCAAGCTGAAAGCTTCAAAAAATTCTGCACTCCAAAACAATTACCTTCCACCAGCGGACTGTGGAAGACTAAGTAATCAGGCCCGGGAAGTCTACAGTCCACTTCAACAGGCTTAATACTCGGTACCTGGGTGCATGGATCCGCGTGCTTGCATGATTTGGGCGTCTATATGACTTTGCAAAACATGACCGGCCCGGCAGTGTGGGATCCCGGAGCAGCGGACCCGGTTCCCAGAACATCTTGTTATTGCTCAGACTTCATGTAAATTTATTTTTACCTTGACGTGAAGCAATGCGGGGTGGGCGAGGTCCCCTTAGGGACTCCGACGAGCCGAGCGCCAGCTCCGGATGCGCCAAGAGCAGCGACGGGTGGGTGGGCTGGGTCAAAGAAGAAATTATATACGCTGCCAACGCCTGGAGGCGCTGCGTGGTTGCGGTGAGCAGACAACTTACAAGTGGTGAGAAGCCGCAACCACGTGCCGCCGCAAAGACATTGATCAACACGTTACCTCGTGCCTCGTCCACTCTTGATCGCTACTGCTACTGCTACTACGCCTTGACTCCCCTTGGACGGCGTTGGAGACGAGAATGTTGGACACCCTCAGGTCTATAGCCGTAAGTGCCTTGCAAAGGCGCCGACGGAGGCCCCTAGTAAGTATAGCCGTATTTCCAGATTGAGCTAATGTTTATGTCGTGACTGTGAAGCGCCCCAACCCCCCTACTCGTTGCACAGTTTCCGATCTCCCACCAGAGACCCTTGAAGAAATATTCTTGCGCTGCATGCCGCCAGGCGAATGGGGATCATTTTCTTCATGCGATGCTCCTTTGCTGTTGATCAAAGTTTGCCATTCGTGGAGAGAGGTGGCCCTGTCGACGCCATCACTTTGGTCAAGGCTCCCTTCTCTTCACCAAGTGTTGAAAGGTAGTCATTTACAATTACTCAATCTCTACCTCGAAAACTCCGCAGGGACAGCCTTATCCATACAGTTCAGGCTTCCTCAGGATCCGGACGGTGCTCATTTCCTCCCCCTCATCACTCCATATCTATCTCAATCACGGCATCTAAATATCGTGTACTTTAATGATCTTCCTGACCCAGAACCTTTCATCGCTCATACGCACTTCCCGCTTCTTAACATCCTAGAATTATCTTGCCAGTCCTCGGAAAATCCCGCGAGTCAGATATTCCAAGGTCAACCAACGATCATGGGGCCGCGGGGCATCAGATTCCCCTGGGCCCAACTCACACAACTTACCATTGAATTCTACAATACCATGGAAATCCTCACGCTCCTTAGAAGTTGTAGTTCCCTCGAAATATTCCGCCTCAGGATCAGTCGGCATGCCAGGCCCGAAACCTCACACATACCGCTAGAGCAGAAGGCAGTACACCGCCACCTACGAACGATTTCATTTGAAGATGATTCGTGTATTACTGACCCTTTCGAGGGATTGCTTGGGCGTCTCATAACACCTGCTCTCTCTACTCTGAAATTCATCCAGTCCGAGGTCGTTCACTGGGTCGAACACCGTACAATGCAGTCAATCTTGTCGTTCATAAGAGATTCCTCTGCGGGGCTCGCCTCCTTAACCCTGACCGGAATATTATTCTCTCCCCAGCAACTCATTGATCTCTCAACTTTGATCCCTATGGTCACCGAACTTGACCTTTATGGGATCAGTGGGGATTCGTTTCAACTTCTTACCATCAAGTCCGACTCGCCTCATGACATACTGTTTCCTCGCCTGGAGCGACTTGTTATCAGGCACCACTCCGCCACTCACTGGGGTTCTGATTCAGGACTATCGCATTGTTCAGATATGTTCCATTCGCGGCTCTACCTGGCACCAAATACAGTTATCATTGAAAACATGTCGCCACTACAACATGCGGAGCTACATCTGGCTTCACTCGTTAACCACGCTCTACTTGGCTTTGATGGATTGGATCAACTCGGCAACCACAGCCTCCAGGGACTTATTCGAAGCTTGCGAAGAGTATATTTGGGAACAATGGGCTTCAATAAAAGAGTACGTATTGAGAAGGGTGGCGAGCCATATTTCCCTTTGCCCAGCCTCATCAGACGCGATCGCCAACCACGTCCGACAAAGAAGGTGAGATTGACCTTACTACCCCGAGTCAACTCTCAGAGTTTCTGAAGGAGAAAATCCGCCACATGAATGTGCATATCCCAACTTTACGACACGAACTAGGATATTGTGCGAGAAGATTGCCTACTGGGGAGGTATATTCATCCGTGCTACTATTCATCTCCTTTGCTACCTCCACCCCAGACGATACGCTTCTTCCGGAAACTGGATGCGGCGTTCACGGCGCTTGAACGGTATCATATCACCCATCCATTGCAAATCCTCGTATGTGAAGTTGTTTTGTGGCAAATGCATAGTGTGCTGATTTTGAGATTGAGGTAAACGAAGCCGATACATTAATGCACGAGTTCAGTTGCCTATCCACTACGGCCTTCCTTCACAACCCAGTATACAAGTTTCATACGCGAGCGGCCCGTTTATTGGAGCGGTGGCAGCCAATGATTCGCGAGTACAAAGCTCAGGATAGATGGACTTGTGAGCACAACATTCGGGATAGATGGACTTGTGGGTACGAACCTGGGGGTAGATGGACTTGCAAGTGGGACTTGACGATGGATCCGTACAAGCTAATCCATCGTCGGGCCATGGATACATAGTCTGATGCTGTACCCCAGAAGGCACACCGAATTTCAGAGCGATATCGTGTGGCAGAGAGAATATGTGGATATCTAACTAGCCGCTTGTGTCAGAATTACATATGTGTTGTACGCGCGATGAATAATCGAGGTGCTCAATCGCTTAAAGAGACTCCAAGTATCGAACACAAACGAACGCCCATCATGTCGGCGCATGGCAGCTACAGCGCAGTCCCACCCCGCATAACCCCCTGATCCTTCTCCCCCCCATACCCTTTCCCCCCTCCCTCTCGCGCAGAGAAAAGCTTCCATCCCCTTCCTCTTCCCCCTCTTCGCTCCCCCTGACATGTACACGGCACATGAGAATGGGCGCGCTGCAGCAAATAGAGACTTGGCCTGCGTACGTGGGATGGATTGTCCGAATTGGACTGAGCTTGAATCACGGACGGACGGTACATAGGTCGGTTGGAAACGATTAGCGCAAAATTTTTGCAGTGATCAAACAGGGATTCTACCTTGCACGAACGCAATTGCCCATGGCCAACCTCTTTGCCAGCCTCGACAACATTGATAAGCGTCAGCAAAACCAACGAGGAATCACTGCTGTCGTACCTCGCCGATGCTGGGCGCTGACAGAACGTGTCGCGCGAGGATCGCTAGGTTTGTGTTTGTCTTCATTTCGGATATCCGGTTATTGCCAACGAAGGAGCGCTGGGAGGTGATAGCATTTCATCACCAATGGTAGGTGGAGCTTTCATTTGCTTGAACCATAATCGATCAAGGCCTTAGTCATCGTGGATAGTGAATGCGGTTTCAAGTTGGACGAGCAGGGTTATTTGGCACCCAATGGTTATCGCTCTGATCAATAAACAAGTACATACTTCGTTTCCATTTTCTGGTCTAACCCGTCGACACGCTATTTACCTCATTGCGCGACAGTGCTGGCCGACTCTAAGACGCCAGCTGGCATACCGCAGGACTCTGATGCATAGCAGTGGACTCGTCGCTCTCCACTCGTCTTCCAGTAACGTCGGCTGTTCATCTTGCGTACCGCATGTTCCTATTCCCCCGCCTTCAAGCCTCACACCCCTTTATCTGTACCCGATCACGCGATGATACTGAGCTGACTGGGATACCTCCTCAATGTGTTTGCTCGGTGAGTGTACGCCAGTCTCATTTTTAGCATTGGCGCCAACGCCCTTTCGATCTTCCAGCTATCGATCTGTCCAATCCAGCACAGGAATTCTACGGAAATTGCGGAGGGTCGCGGACACTCCCAGTCCTTATTTGGAATGAACGCGTGTCTCCGGGGATGCTAAATTTAAAATATCATCACACGACATTTAACATTCCCGCCAATGGGCTCTATCCCTGCACATTTAATGCTACAGGTCACCAGTGCAGGATGAATTCATGGAGAATATTGTGAGTGTCCTGGCATCGTTTTCGCCCGCTCACATTTTGACGTAATTTTTAGCCTTCACGTCTCCGTACCCAGCGAAGGGCTTGATGGATTACGCGAAGTGGATAGTGAAAAGGCGCAAGAAGGTTTCTGAACGCCAGTGGGTAGAGATAACTTTGATGTTGAAGTTGTATCTTGGAGTCGTGATTGACGGCTAATGAGGGGAGCACACGAGCCTCTGCTAATTTATAGCCGCTGGGGAGATAGGCTCACATTACACACTGACCCATATATGTTGCGGGACGCTAAAAATGGCCAAGGTGATCATACCACTGTCACAGCGATGGATATAATGATTGATGTCCTACGGCTTGAAATAGAATTGTCTGATAGCAAAAGCCCAGTGCTTAGTATGTGGATGTCGCGGCTACGATAGCGCGCTGGAGATTTATACTACCGACGCAACCCTTTATTAACGCTGTATCCTTCCCCACTGTGAATTCTGACTCGATAGGTCTGGGCCGACCAAAGAAAGGAGTATAAGAACGCCTTCAGCTCTAATATTAATAACCATCGCTCACACCTTGATATGAAACTCACGCTTGCCATCCTCTTTGGCGTCTTTCTCTCTGTTACGCATACTGCTAATGCGGAAGATAACCAAGCCATTGTAAGTCTCTAACGTTCACGTATAATGCGCCTGTCAGCCACATAATGACCCACAGATGAACTACTACAACCAACCGCCAACGTTGCCTCGACCTCCACCGCCGCCGGTTCACCACATGGATAATCCAAAAGTCGTCCCATCTGGACCGTGGGCCCGCGGCCCTGAAGCCTGGGGCATGCAGTAGCCTGTGATGCGGCAAAACTACTTCAATTCGCGCAGAACATACGCAATGTGGGATCCTCCCCTCTGCCCCACTGCCTCTAGTGTAGCCCTCACTCCCAACGCGCCGCCTACCCCTACCGCCACGTCTGCGACGACCTCGTCACCTACATCTCCTACTCCCACTGGTACAAGCTTCTCCTACCTAGGTTGTGTTGCGGAGGGTACCAGAGGGTCGCGTCGTGCTCTGACAGACGCAAGGTTTTCTCTGCCGAACATGACACTCGTTCTTCGCCAATTGCTCTGCTCAAAGTACCAATTTACGGGTCATAATCTCAACCACCGAATGGGGCAACGCCGCCGCAAGCCTGAAATATGTGAATAAGGGCATGGTGGGGTTCATGTACCTAGGCCCCATGTGTAGCGCCATCCCACTGTATAGGTTTTTCAGCTCCAGCAGGACGGATCACCTGTACACACAGAACATGACGGAGAAGGGGGGTCTCATCCAACCCGGCGCCTCGACATATGCCGACGGGGGAATTGCAGCGTGCATCCTTCCTTGATCTTGGTGGACCCCCACTCGGTCAGCTTTCTGGCAGCGTATGTTCGCCATTTCTTTCCCGGATTCTGCTCTTTAACCCGTTCTGGCCATTCTCGTTTTGTTCTAACAGTCTGGAGTGCGTATTCGGAGCATAATCCTTGAAATGCAAACAACGAAATATTGAAATTGCCCCAAAATTGCCCACATTTGGGACTGGCATTCGATTCTCCGCTCTCGCTGGTATCATAATCCTAACGGATATACTAGTATGCATGTACGTTGAATAATCAGGGACACCCGATTGTTTTGAAGATATTGTTATTCTCCGGCATGGAAGGACAAGGGAGGAGGTATGCCCAGCTTGGGCTATGATGTCACCGCGACCACATTTCTCAAAGATGGGCGCACGTGCTGCAGTCACCTTCCCAATCACCGTGTGGCGTGATCTACGGCCAAACTTTACCGATTCCCTCAACTTGGACCAACTCATCACCAACCAGTATTCCTAACATTGAACAAGCTCATAACTGCCAGTGAGCTATGACGGGGTGTCAAAGAGAGTCCTCGGTAAATACATACCACTGAATTTCCAGGGTTGGGAGGCTGATATGTTTGTGGGGCTGTGCTGCAGTGTCCTAGTCCCCCAGTTCGCTGCGCAGTCCACGGTCTCTCACCAGAAGTCCTAGGAGAGGTATTCTTACACTGTCTACCACCAGGCGAATGGGGATCCTTGTCCGCGCGTGACGCTCCGTGGCTGTTGACCCAGGTTTGTCAGCCATGGAGGGACTTGGCCCTGTCGACGCCATTGCTTTGGTCGAGGCTCCCCTCCTTCAAGCCCTTTAGGAAGACATGGCGCTGCAATGAGAGGAAAGACCAGGGGGATGGACATTTACGACTACTTGAACTTCACCTCAAGAATTCCATGGGAACGGCCTTATCCTGGGGTTCGAAGTGCATCGGAGCACGGATGACGTGCCATTCCTCCCCCTCGTCGCTCCACACTTATCTCGAGTCCGGCATCTGAAAATAGTAGATTGTTATGAATTCCCTTGGAAGGAATTTTGCATCACCCACAAGCATTTCCCGCTCCTCAAGAGCCTGGAAATAGTCAAAAATGCTATGAGTGGTTCAGGAAGCCTCCGGCGGCTGCCACCGTGGACCGCGCCGCTGGAGGGCATCGAATTCCCATGGGCCCAGCTCACCCGACTCATCATCCAAGTTACCACCACCTTTGAAGCCATTATGATCCTCAGGGATTGCAGCTCCCTCGAAACATGTTGCTTCAGCCCGAGAATAACCGCACTCGTGAACCGCCACGGACACTACCAGAGTCCAAGACAGTTCGCCCGCGCCTGCGAACGCTCATTATGAATAGCGGTCCATTCGCCGAGGGGCTGCTTGGCTGTCTCATGACGCCCGCCCTCTCTGCCTTGAAGTTCACCCATATAAGACATAGTAACTCCAGTGTTACATTACGGTCACTCTTGCTGTTTGTCGAAAACTCCTCCGCGAAGCTCACCTCATTAGTCCTGAGCGATGTCAAATGCTCCCTCCAGGATTTCATTGATCTGTCTTCCCTCACCCCACGATCTCTGAACTCGACCTCGGAGGACTCAGTGAGAAGTCGTTGCAACCCCTTGCCATCAAGTCTGACTCGCCTCATGGCGTGTTGTTTCCCTGTCTAAAGCGACTTATCATCAGAAGTCCGGCTGCTTCCGAGCCCATGTTATTGGATATGTTCCATTCGCGACTGTACTTGGCGCCCAATCCAAGCATTGTTGAGAACGCATCTCCGTTGCAACATGCGGAGCTGTGCACATCGCTCTTCGATGACTGTCTGCCAACTTACTTTGATGAGTCGGATCTTGAAATGTGCCTGAACTCCGTAGCCTCATCGCACGGCTGCGAAGCACCTACGCAAGAGCAGTGTGGTATGATAGGGGACACCAGAGTCGCCACTGGTTCCGGTGAGTTGCGTTCGAGCTCCCTTTATCCGACTTCCCTCCAAATTTCTTGAAGGAGAAGTTAATGTCCTATGCGCCAATTATGATCCTTCCCGGAAAGAGGAGAGTTAGGTTATTGCGAGGGAACATTGCCTACTGCGCGTGTATGTTCACCGTCCATTTATCTGCTTCCCTCTCCTACCCCTACCCCAGGAACGCTTTTTCCAGAAACTGGACGCAGTGTTTACGGCGCTTGAAACATATCGCTTCACTCACGCAGTAGAAATCCTCGTATGTATCCTTTACAGCGGATGCATAGCGCGCTGACATGAGGCTGAGAAAACTGAACTGATATGTTGATGCGTGGGTTCAGCTGTATACCCAAGACCGCGTTCCTTCACCACCCAACATATAAGTTCCATACTCGAGCGGCCAACTTATTGGAATGGTGGCAGCCAATGCTTAGCAAGTACTGCAAAGCGAGAGATAATTGGGTTTACGAGTATGGTCCCACACCGGGTATGCTCAAACTGGTCCATCGTCGGCTCATGCATGTGTAGTCTTGGTGTAGCGCGTTCCAGAAATTGTCGTGTATTGGCAGCTTGCATATATAACCGTCTCTTATTAGGTTGAGCTTGTCGAGCCAGATGAATTCGATAGAGTGACCAAGAAGACTAACTAGCCTGGCGCGCTGACGAGGGTTGTTCGTCCTGAACTGCTTGAAACCTCTTGGAGGGGACACTCACAGGCCTAGGTCCAGGCGTGGATTGCCAGTTTATGATAAGGCCAGCGTGCGCTGGGTCGCTACCCATGGGATTCATTGTATTGAGAGTTGGCTTACGGCGCCCGGTGGTCGTCACTGCGCAGCGGAGAAAACATGTGGACGTCGGACTGCTTGCATCAGGACCACCGCGAATGTACATATATCGAATAATCAAGATACCTGACTGTTTCAAGGGATCATCCTACAGAACATAAACGAAATACCGCCTCCCGACCCATCGCCTGGGTGCATGGCCCATAGTGCACCCCCGCATGATCTCCTGTTCCCGTTCCTCCAATACCCTCGTTCCTCCTCCCTTACACGCAGCACGAAGCCTCTCTCCTCTTCGTCGGCGTGGTTCCCCTCTTTTCGTCCTCCTTGCCCCCTCTGGCGTATCCGCGTCGCATGACGCTTGCCCCGGCCTTGTACCACGTCTTGCGTACCTGAGGGCTCGCCAGCAGCGCGGCGATCATCTTTTGAATATGTGGTAGCAGCGAATGCGCTGATGCGTCGCTGTGCGAAGCGAGGAGGTGGGGATACGGAGGGAGGCCGGGAGTGGGCAGGTCCGAGGTCGATGTGGATGCGGATGAAGACAAGCATGTGTGCAGCATGGTGCGGAGCTGCTCTTAAGGCCTAAGGACCTGGAGGACACGCTCTATACCCAGCTATTCCTCGGCACGCTTCATCATCTGTGCGGCTTTGGACACCTGTGGGGTCTGCTTCATGAGTTGGGTTAATGTGAGACGCTGGTTTCGGTGGGGGTGGGGTGTAGATAGGGAATGGAGAGAGAATGAGCTCATGTCGTGGAAGCAGTGGCATCCATGGAGGCAGTGATGGGCCGTCAGGGGGATGGGGCTTCGCGCGCAGGATGGGTTGTTTTGAATTAGCCTCCGAGGGGCCTGAATCACAAATTGGGCTGGAAACAATTAGTGCAAAACTTTAGTGCCGATCAAATGGGGATTCTACCTGCTACAAACGCGGGCGCTAGGTTAATGTCTTCGCCAGCCTCGACGTACACAACCATCTCAATGTCCGTATGTTCTGAAGTTGCCGACTGAGGGGCGCTAGGAGGTAATACATTTCACCACTAGCGGATGAAGCTTTCGTTTGGCCGAGTGAAGATGAAAATGAACCATCGAAATCGATGGAACCCGAACAGCGGGAGTTTGTAATGATAAGTGCACGATGACAGGTTGGTGGCGTGACGTGCTGTCACAATCGTCGAGCTCGATAACGGAAATTTGGCGGGCTGGGCTCTCGATTCCCGAAAACAGTGTCGCGACAATGCTGAGGAAAACTCCTAGTAAATTCATATTATATTTCCGGACTCGAGGCGACGTGTTTGCAACGTATTCAAGAATCGGAAGTCCTAGGGGAAATATTCTTATAGTTAGTACACTGCAGTTGTGGGGTTCCGAGTCTTTTTCTGCACGCAACCGTGGCTGTTGACTAATTTAGGTCTGCCGCTCATGGAGGGAGGTGGCCTTGTCGACACTGTTGCTTTGGTCGAGGCTTCCTTTCCTCTCTACCAGAAAGGGATGTTGGAATGAAGATGGTTATCTGTGGCTGCTCCAACCTCACCTCGAAAACTCCGTGGGGACAGTTTTAGCCCTAGGGTTCGAACTCCCTCCGAGCGCGGGTGATGTCTCAAGACTACACCACTCACAAGCACCTCCTGCTCCTCAAAAGCCTAGAACAAGATTATTTATGCTTCTCCGGGTACCACAAAGCCGACCGAAGATCGCGGGGCTGGGGGCGTCGAGGTCCCGTGGGCCCAGCTTGCCCAGCTTACTATTGCTCCAGCACCAGAGACCATTCGTGACTACAGGCTCGTTGCGGAAGACGCTTACTTTTTCACGGGGTCGCTTGGCTCTCTCGTGACGTCTGCTCTCTCTGCCCTGGGATTCATCCAGACTAATAACATGTTTCAGTCGCCTGGATTTGGTGGCAATTCACGATGTTCGTCAAGAATTCTCCTGCGAAGCTCGTCTCACCCACCCGCTACGTCGGATTTTCCCCTAGGACCTTGCTGATTTACCCGCCTTGATCCTTATAACCGCCGAACTTGGCCCCGAAGGATTTTGTGAGGAGTCATTACCACTCTTTACCGTCAAGTCCGGTTCACCCCACGGCGTACTGTTTCCCTGCTTTAACCGGCTTTTCGTTAGGATTCCTAGCGCTTCCGAATCGGTGCTATTGGATATATTCAATTCACGGTTGTACGTCGAATGTGAATATCGTTGAGAACGTGTCTCTATTATAGCTGCACTTACAGCCGGTCGATTGCCACAGTGCGCTGACCTACTTTAGCGAATTGTATCAAAGCAGGCCCGAAATCCATGGACTCGCATCACAGCTGCGACGCATATGCTCGGAAACAAATTTCAAACAGTGGGTCTATGTAAAGAAATATCCGCGCGGGCGGTGAACCTCCCCCCTTTCACCCGGCAGCTCCTCTCTGGGATTCCCAAGGGTGGTGATTCATCGTGTCAATCGAGAGACCTTCCCGAAAGAAGACGAGCCATGTTATTATAGAGGAACGTTCGCTAAGCAAGCATATTCACCTCATACAATCCGTCCCTCTCCCACCTCTACCTTTCACCACCTAACATACAGGTTCCATATGCGAGCAACCAGGTTATCGGAGTAGTGGCGGTCAGTACCTAGTGAGTGCAAAGCCAAGGATAAGCGGATTTGCAGATGCGACTCCACGACGGCTATGTTTGGGCTAGTCTATCGCCGAACTATGCATGCGTACTAATTTAAGTGTTATATATTGATTTTTACAATAACCGCCACTACTTAAGCACATGATCCCTGGGCTGGGTATTGCAATAACGGTGTCGTCCCTTGGTGTGGAGTAAAAAATCGATGAATGTGTTATTTTGTGGAAAACGCGAAGAATCAACAAGCCCACGCTCCCGATTGGGGCTGATTTGCAAAGACCTGTCACCTCAGAACCCGGAACGGTACGAACAACGACTATGAGCACGGAGATACTCACACTCTCATAGCTGTTTTTGACGCCTGCTGCGACGGATCCTTCCCCGAACCTGACGCCTGAGGATGTATACTATGATGGGAGGATATTCCCTGCCATGTCGGGGAACTCTTGCAAACCACAAACCTCCACAAACCCAAGTAGGTCGTTGGTAGCCGAATTTACGTTGAAATTGAAAACTCTAGAAAATTTCGCGTTGGAATAGCAATGAGCTACCGGCCCCAGAGTGATCATCATTATCTTCCACCAACTGGCTGTGGAAGACGATCCAATATCGAGCTCAGGGAGCCCACAGGCGACAAGCTGACTTGGGTGCATGGTCCGTGCGTGTTGCAACGTTTGGGCGCCTATATTGTATGACACGACTTCGCAACCACAACATGAGCAGCCCGGCCCGGCGGTGTGGGATCTGGCAACGGACTCGGGTCCCAGGAAGTCTGTCAAGTTGACTACTACTACCACTACACCTCAACTCCCCTTGGGCGGCACCGGAGACGAGAATGTTGGATGTCCTCAGGTCTATACCTGTAAGCGCCTTGTGGAGGCGCCAAAAAGAGCCCCTGGTAAGCGTATAACCTTATTTCTAGGTTGAGCTAGCGTTATACTACGAAGCACCC